>CAUYRT010081028.1:0-69614 GCA_963574885.1 Lepilemur ruficaudatus
CTCTGGGAGGCCAAGGCGGGTAGATTGCTCAAGGTCAGGAGTTTGAAACCAGCCTGAGCAAGAGCGAGACCCCGTCTCTACTAAAAATAGAAAGAAATTAATTGGCCAACTAAAAATATATAGAAAAAATTAGCCGGGCATGTGGCACATGCCTGTAGTCCCAGCTACTCGGGAGGCTGAGGCAGAAGGATGGCTTGAGCCCAGGAGTTTGAGGTTGCTGTGAGCTAGGCTGATGCCACGGCACTCACTCTAGCCCGGGCAACAGAGTGAGACTCTGTCTCAAAAAAAAAAACAAAAAAACAGCTATAAAAGACACTCAGAGAACAGTTACGAAATGACTGTGATTTTAGATCGGATAATTGATGATAGTAAGGAATTATTGCTAATTTTTTCAGATCTGATCATGATAATGTGGTTGTACAAGAGATGTTTCACCTTCTCAGGAGACGCGTGCTGAAGCATGGAGGGCTGAAGTGTCACAATTCCTGAAAATAATTTTCAAATGGTTTAGAAAGAAAAACAGATAGAAAGATTGATTGATTCGTAAATTAAATACGGCAAAATGTTAACAATTGTTGAATCTGGTGGAGGCTAGACAGCTGTGCACTGAGATATTCTGTCAGGTTTTCTGCATGTAATTTTCATAATAATAAGTTTTGGGGGAGAGAGTGAGGAGACAGTGATTGCTTACAGATTGGCCGAAGGAGGCCGGGAACCTGGCCAATGTGCAGGCCTATGGGGGTGAGTTAAAAAGCTCCATCTTGGCCACACTGGGTTGAATGCAAATACTTTCTTCATAAAACAGAAATGCAGAACTGGACCAAGGACTGGATGGGAGATTTGGCAGCACTGCAGTGAAGACAGGCAGCTGTAGAGGCAACAGCAATAAAATCGCCCAGGCTCACCTGTAAAGTCAAGAAGACCAGGCCAGTGTCCACGCTAGCACGTGCGTGTTCGCGAACAGCTGGAGCCTGTCCACCAGGCTTGAAACCCTCACTCCATTGCTCACTAGTCTTGTGACCCTGGACAAGTCACTTAACCATTCTGACACTCAGTTTCTTCTACTAGCACTCCACTCCTGGAATTGTTACGTGTGGAGAGCAAATAGAACGATAGATGTAGAACGCTTAATGCAAGGTATGCCCACAGTGAGCACCCAACAAACGCTCTCATTTTCACCCCACAAGAGCGAAGGATGGAGTAAAAGAGAACACTTGTTTGCCACCAACTAGAGCAGCAAAAACACCCCAACCCACATCTCCTGCAACTTTGTTTACAATTACATGTATGTTCGGGTTATTTAATTTCTTTCTTTTAAGTGCAATTGTGTGGCCCGAGGTTAGCAGGGATGCTAATGAAGTTAAACAGCAGAGGAGATTACGCTGCAGCATGGAAAATAAACATTGAGGTCTCTGCTCCAGTGTTTATCTTCAATGATACCTCCTCTTCGCCTGGGTAATTATCTCTCGACAGCAGACAGTTCTCCAGCAGCAACGACAACTCGGTTAACATCGCCCTGAAACAGCCCCCAGGCTGCTCGGCTCCCCACTGCCTGTTGAACCTCAGGGGCCTCATATCATTTTGGAATTAAAAGGAGAAAGTAAATTATTCAGGCACATTTGTTTTTTCCTGAATAAACCCGTGCATATCCTTGACTCATCATTCCTAAAACAAAATATTGCAGCCGAGAATATTCTTCATAGCAGTTCAGTGCCAGCTATGCTATGGATTCTGGGGCTGGTGATTGCCGCAGGCTACTAGCCCCTGGTCGGCTGGTTTCTAACTGTGTGAGGATGTGAAATGGGCGGTGAAGTGTGGGGTGGCCTCATCTCAAAGGGGGAAGTAAGTTCCACATTTCCTGGAGACTTTGATATGCCACAAAAGCATTCTGACAACAAAACCCAGATCATGTGTGGACTCAGCAGGCAGTTCGGTGACCTAGAGAATTGCCAGACAAAATGAACCAAACAAACGTCACGAGAAAATCCACCCGTCCCTCCATTACTTAAGGTAAGAGTGTGCACAGCCTGCCACCGTGTCCCTTTCTCCGCCCTGCGGATGCCTGGTCCCCTCCGCGCTCGGCGGTCTCAGCCGCAAGCCCGGAGTGTCCCCGCGATGCTCTCCCGTGGGTGGGCCGCCAGTTTACAGCGAAGTCCCCACACACTGTCTCTCTCAGTCCCGATCCTCAGCTTTGCCAGGTTGGTGATGCCACAACCTCCCTTCTCACACGCCCTGTGCACGCCCTGCTCCACGTCACAGGTGAGGACCCGGCAGCCCACAGAGGGGAGATGGCCTAGCCGACACTGCATGCCAAGGATGGCGAAGGGAGGCTTCCATGGACACCTTCGGAATCTGAAGATCCTGCTCGGCTTCTCCGTGAGAGCAGGGAAAATGTCCATCGCTCCGTTTTCCCGAGCGTGGCAAGGACTTCAGGCTTCCTGTCAATGCGAAAGATGTATCTTCCTTCAGAGACAGGAAGTCAGGGTGTCTGCGGAACACACATTTTCCCCACTGGGCTGACCCCCAGATGACCTCTACACTCCTCCCCAGTCTGTGAATTCCTTGCGTCTGGGTGCCCATGGAAGTGTGGACAGAACGAATGAGTGAAGTGAGATAATGTTTGCCTCTCTTGCAAAGCTGACACATAGTAGGCACTCGCAAAAGGCTTCTTCTAATTAAAAAGCAGTATTTATTTACTAGCTTTGGAAATGGCATTTATTTACTTTGTTCAGGAAAGAGGTCAAAGGGTTGACTGGAATTAGGTTTGAAGGTTGGCTGGAATTCAATTACCCATGACCCTCTAGTCCCTCCTGCCAGCCATGATTAATGGAGGCTGGCTAAAGTAGGTTGGGATTAGTAACGCTGCAATCAACCTTTTTTGGAGAATGGAGACGCTGGAATTATCTAAGGAGCTTTCTCCAGCCGGAAGAGATTTCTTAGGTTGGAAATATCCTTGTGATTTAGCCCAATAACAGCAGGGATCAGCTTTGGAGACAAAGATCATACACCGTAGAGCTGGTGCGTCCTGGCCTGTCTTTTTGTTCTCATAATCAGAGGGCCCTAGGAGCCCTGCCTGACGTGGATAAATCATCATCCAGGGCTGGGGATGGTATGGATCCAGATCTTTAGACGTCTTGTGCATAGATATTTGCGGCATATATTAGGGAAAGAGGCCAACTGCAAATCAGAGCACTGCATCCATTAAAGTAAGAAGAGAATCTTTCCCATCATCACCACTTTCCTTTCTTCTAGTACAGATTTTCCCTCTCCGCCTCTCCCTGAGGCTTATCTAATCTCATTCCAGTGATGGATGAAGGCCTTGAGGACCCAGGACTCAGCTAAAAGTTTCTTTTTATATTAAAACATTTTTTTGGAGCTGATCTCTCAGAAGGCACTTTGAAAATATGATGATAATAATAGGTATTTGTTTGGGGATTTTTTGTTATTATCCACTAACTTTTTTGAGTTTTCAAAAATTTCCATTCCTTTTGCCTTTGTCTAGCAATAGTACATCTTATGTTAGTAGGTGAGGAAGCCCAAGGAGACACAACATGCATTTTTCCCTTTGTTCTAATTCTAATTCTGCACCTTGATTTTTGTCTAGCCTTGTTTTCAGAGCTCAAGGCCTGCAGCCCCTCCTAATTTGCAAGGCTGCCTTAGGGAGACAAGTACAGAATCATTAAGGCACCTACCCTTTGCCCCCTCTTGGCCAAGTTGCTTAATTAACTTGGTTCAAATGCAGTCTCGTATTATGGGAGTAATTGCATTTATGTGTCTTAATAGCTTACCTGTCCCTAAACAGTAGTCCACTTTCCTCTAACAAAATATATACATACAGTTTGACATATAGATATTCAAGCTCACAAAATGTGCTCAAACTTGAAAGACATCCAGCCTATAACAATGTTTATTATTTTTAGAGCATTACCTAGTCATTTTGATTAATTCTCTTGGAGTGCTTTTCCCTGTAGCTCCCCAGGGAGAGGCAAGGGAAAAGACGAGAAAAACATAAATTTCCTCTGGTGATGAGTTCACATGTTTAGAACCGTAACATGGCAAATCATTGTGAAATCTCCTAATGGGTGCCTGTCCCATGCCAAATAAGCTCAGGACCCAAAGCACATAAAGAAATAATTGAAAGACACTGGACTGAATCCAAAAGGCTGTGGCTAATGTTTCACCTAATCTCTCTCCCAGTCTCTCCTGCCTATTACCGGCCCTCCCCACAAGACACGCACTTCAGAACTTCCTTGCAGCTGCTTCTTGGCTATTTGCACCTTCTCCCCTCCCAGCAGAAGAATGAGCACAATTATGGAGCCAAAAGCATAAAAGGTGGCAAAATTAGCCACCGGAGTCAGAAGATGAGGATATTGGAAGCCAGCACATGTCTTCCTCCTAAAGAGTTAATTCCCCTTGGATGGGGGTGACTGCTGATCTGGGACAGACCTAAGCCTACATAGGACAGGCCCAGGGCCAGGGAGAGAGCCCTAGTGGGGCTGGAGGTGAACACTGGGTCAGATCCTGGGACTCTGCAAATTGGGGTCGAAGTGTCTATAAGCTGGGAACAGAAGTTTCAAAAAAAAAAAAAAAAGCTCATTTTGTTTTCAATTCTTTTTATCTTGGCTCTAGCTCAGGCACCATTGACTCCCAAACTTTAGAAGCTAAGGGTGGAGTAGGGTGGGGTTTAGTGGTATTTTTTTCTTAAAGGGAAAGAACAGAGAATGCTCCTTGAACATTTACAATTTGCTTGAACATGATCACAGTCATTAATACAAACATTGAGCAATATTTGCTTCTATCTCTTTGGAACTGGCATTTGCAACGGTGGCACTGACAGATCAGAGGGCAGAAAGGAATTCTGCTGCTATTCGTGGAGGAATTTGGACCTGTGATATATTCATGATGTTAATCATTGATGATTTCAGCTGGCCGAGGCCAGGCTTTGAGCTTCAAGACAATGTGCCCCACAATTCGCAACTAAAACGGTCATTTATTGCTAGTCGGGGCTACTGAACCTTGGCTATTTTAGAAGGATACAGAGAGATCTCTAGATCATGTATTCCAGACTTTAAGAAGGAAAGGCCTCCGAAACAACCACCACCACCACACACAAAAAACTCAACCAAAAACCCCCTAGAATTTTAGCTAAATTCCAGGCTTGGAATTTATTTTCTGAACAACAGAGATGCACTGCATTGTGAGAAAACATAATATGTGAAAATTCAAACTTGCCAAACTAAATATAGAAAAGTAAAGCCTTTTCCAGAAGGCTTTATTACTGGGTTTTTTAAATAAAAGTGCCTTAAGTATCCTTTAAACTAGGGATTGATGTATATCTTAACCTTTTAGGATCACGTAAAGTGAAGTCTCCTTGCGTAAACCTCATTCTTAATACGGAATATCCAGGCTTTGAAGTCACAAACAGCTGGGATTAAATCCCAGCCCCACCCCTCCTAGGCGTGTTCACCCCTCTGAGCCTCAGTTTTCCCATCTGTAAAATGAGAGCAGTGATAGCACCTGCCTCGTAAGACCTAGATGAGCTGCTATACAGAAAGCACTTAGGTAGGCCCTGCCACCCAGTAGATGTTTCATAGCTCTTAGCTTCTTCAGGGCTCTTTTTCCTTCCTACCACAGGGACCACATGGTACAGCCATCAGAGAGAAAAAGAAACTTTGGCCCTTCTTTGTAGCTTTAGATGCAGGGATATTAGCCACAGCTTTATATCAAGTAAGAGGTAACCTCAAACAAACAGAGCCCAGGCAGCTTATGGCTGTTTCTGCCCTTCTCATATATATTTATTTTTTAAAAAATACTTATATAGCCCTTACTATGTGATAGGCATATTCCAAGCACTGAAATATATACTATTATTTGTTATTCCCATCTTTTAGTTGAGGAAGCAGAAACACAGAGAGCTTAAGTAACTGGTCCAAGAACACATAACAGGTATGTCCACAGCCAGAAATCGAACCGAGGCGATCTAGTCCATTCCCTCGGTAGGGCATGCTGTTTATTTGGGAAGGCCTGCTGGCACCAAAGCACCCAGATGAAATACCAGGCCAGTTCTTCACAGTCTGAAAAATAACAGCAGGGCCAGCAGTATTGAAATTGCAAAAGTCTCTGTTGATAAGTTTTCACAGGCAGAACCGCAGACCAGAGAGACCTAGATGAGGTTGACCGAACAAGCAAACTGATTTCCAGTCCTGTGGCACGATGCCCACCTCCCCACTCCCACCACCCAGGAGGATGCAGCCTCCTCTCAGGTTTCTTCATTCCTCCTCAACCCCTTGGCGCAGTGAATGTGAATTTCCTGGCTGTTACAGCCACAGCGGGCGGAAGAGGGGCCAGAGGGAGCATTTAAAATAGCCAAAGAAAAAAGGAAATAACTTGTTTTAAAATTTCAATAACTCTCATTTTTTAGATTATCAAAGCAATACCTGTTTATGGCAGACATTGGAAAGTGGCTGGAGTCAGCCCAGTTTCCCAACCCCTTCTTCCTCCACTTCCGGCTAGGCATGATCATGCGACAGAAATCTGGCCAATCAGGCGTAAGTCTGTCATGGTTCCTGTCCTTGTTTGCCTGAGGCGGTCCTTCCTGTTCCCCTGTTCTCTCTCTTTGGATGCACATGCAGGGGCCACATAAAGATCATGAAGGAAAAGCCAGGAAAATTTCAGACGTTGGTCCTGGCATTGTCGAGCTGCTGAACCACTGTGTTTGGATTTGTGTTACTTGCAGCCAAGGACAATCCTACCTATACAACCAATGTTTACTGTAGAAAAGATAGAAAATACAGGGAAAGAAATGACAAGGGGGAAAATACCACCTGTAATCTTACCATCCAGAAATAACCAAAATTAATATTTCAGCATATATTCCTTCAATTTTTCCTCTTCTTATTGTTTTACAAAGAACTGTGGAGTATTAACTCTAAGAACAGTATTAACTCCGGAACCCTAGGAACAGTTTTGTGACTGATTCTCTCACATGCCAATGTGCTATGACCATCCTTCTTGATCAGTCATTCATCTACTTGTAATCATGTGGCTGTTCCAAGGTTTATTTAACCAATTCCCTACTGCCAAAGATTTATTTCCAGTTTTTAACTATTGTGTGCACGTTTGTAGGTGCACCTTTTTCTGATTATTTCCTTGGGATAAATTTCTAAAATTGCTGTGAATTGCTGAATCAAGGGAAATGCACATTTTTTTAGGCTTTATAAATCTACAGACAAAATGCCCTTCAGAAAGGTTTTACCAAATTTTATATGTGCACCTGTAGTGTGTGCATTTTCTTCACATCATTGTTCATGCTAGGATGTGTCACCTTTTAAAAAATGTCTGTCAGCTCATAGGCCACATGTAGATTAATTTAAATTAATTTAATTATTGAGTTTGACATATTTCTATGACATCATTTCCCATTTTCAATTCTATTAATTACCCATTATGTGCCAAACACTGGGCTAGGTAGTTTACATATGCTATTATTTTTAATCCGCACATACCATTAACTTTTATTATGTGAGTGAGTAAACTACAGCTCACAGGAACTAAGTCACTTGTTCAAGACCATGCAACTAGTAAGTGATCATACTGGGCTTCATAACTAAGTCTGCCTGACTCCAGAGAAAAAACTATAATAAATAAAGATTCATGGGTTTTTTTTTTAAAGATGCTATATAAGTTATCCAACTCCTAACTGGATGAGCCAGGAACCGGTAGGAGAAAGACAGCACTCTCCAGGTGGTAATTGAATAGAGGTCATGGAAGATGCTCTTTGTGGAGGTGTAGGGAGGGAGAAGGGACCAATCAAGGAGTGTCACACACCAAGGATCTGTCAACAGCAGGAAACCACTGTCATCTCAGCCTGGAAGGGGTAGAAAGAGAGACCTCTTTGGGAACCTGGTGAGATCTGCAGCTGTGGGAGAGTGGCTGCTACGTGACCATAGACAGCGTCACAGCCATTGCCAAACCACAGAGCAGCTTGGAGACAACTATACACCCAGCTCTGATCTCCTGCTGGCACCTCCCATTGGCTAAATTCAATCAGAGGCAGAGGACAAGGAAGCCTGGAGGAGCAATCCATGAAAACCAACCTCAGGGACACACGAGAAGGGAAAGAAGGGTGGAAAATGGACCCACAGGGTTCCAGCCCATTCGCTCTTTATTACCTTCAGAAGAGCAGAACTGTGTCATCCTGCACCTGGCTGCTGCAGTGTTCAAAGCCCGGGTGCACGGCTGCCACAGGGCTAGATGTAGACACATAGGTAAAGGGCCGCATGCAGCGTGGCGCATAGTGGGTACTCAATAAAGGTAACGCGTTACCGTTTCACACCTAGAGTTAGCACTGCGCATGGAGCACTCCAGGAGACTCCATGCTTATTCTCGTTACCACTGGCAACTCTCAGCCCTCAAACTATTCACCATAAAACAACAACAGTACAATACAAAAACAAAACAAAAAAAAGGAAAGGGAAAAAAACAAAACAAAACATCTTTCCTTCTTGGGCACGTTTGCCAGCCCCCCTTGTTCTGAGGTGTGGCCACATGACTGAGTGCCAGCGGGCGGAATGTGAGCAGGAGTGAGAGGCACAGCCTCCAGGCCTGGTCCGTGCAAATCTCTCCCGTGCGTTCCTCCCTGTGGTCTCCCCCTTGCCAGCTCAACGTCAATGAGCAGAGGGCCCTCAGAAACCCTGTTCTGAGAAAGACAGAGCCCCCATCCCATCCAACGCCTCTGGACCTAGAATTGCCGTGACTGTTTATGGAAACGTGAAACAAAAGTTGATGGTGTTAAGCTGTCGTATGCTAGAGCTTCGCAACAGCAGCTAGTGGCTCCCTCGTTAACACGAAGAACAGACGTACAAGCGCAACACTCAGACAAGGACTCGGACCAGGATTGACAGAAACAAACACAAAAAAAGTGCACAAAGTGGCTTCTCCAGAAGGCGCCCTCCAGTTCTAAGGCCACCAACCATTCCCTGATGATAACTGAATTTTGGTTTACACGAATTATTATATTCGACCAAGAATCTCATTAAAAATCCCTTTGAGAAAGTAGAAAGTACCAAAAGTAAGAAGCCTGGCACTGTGTGTCATCAGTTTGATAAGGTTTGGTGTCTCCCTTAGCCTGTGCTCAGGGACCCCTCCAGTCCTACCCTCTTAGCAGTGACCCCTGGGCAAGTGGCTGAACTTCTCTGAGACGCTATGTACGAAGAACTGAAAACCATGCCACACACATAGCCACGGGGCTTGACGAATAAAAGAATAAAATGAGAAGAAGAGACAGATGATGGGTCCTTCTCCTCTTTTCTCTTCAAGTAAGATGATCTGACTCCTCCTGTCTTAGAAGGAGGTTGGTGAACAGTGATTGGAGGAACAGGGGACAAAGGACAAATCAGAGAATGGACACGGCCAGTCCCATGTGTTATTCCCGCCTCCTCTGAGGCTCTCCCTAGCCAGCTGGTGGCTCCCAAAGTATTGCACTGGACATAGGAAGCCACACTTGGATCCAGCCTGCCTAGTGTGAGTCCTGTCTCACCTGCCACAGTGCGTCTAAGACAAGGCAGACCCGAGTGGCTGCCATAAGCATCAGCTATTGTCACTACTGTTCCTCCAGTGCGTGCCGGCACAGAGAGGCATTCTGGACAAAGTCACTGCCTCTCCTCCTTGGCAGATGCCAACACAGGTCCCACCCTGAGGAGGTGCCTTGTCTCGAAGCCCCTGCTCTATCAATATCCTGTTTGACTGAATGCCACTAATTCAGAAAAAAAAAATGTTAAATGACTTGTGCCCTTCACAAATGGACTGGAGGAGAGAGCACCCGCTCTAGGCCTGTGAAGGCTGTGGGTGGATGCCTGGATGGATGACCCGGTCACAATAAGTTTCCACCGCATGGCTGGGCGATGCCACGGTGCCAACTTTCCCAGCAGTTACATGGGGAATTCCATTTATCCCATATGACAAGAGAGGGAAGCGATGGCTATAGGACATTAAAATACATAAAGCTAAGAGCTTCAATAAAATGCATTAATAGGTAGACATATTTTCAGTTACATATTCCGTCAACTTATGTTCCCTAAAACTTAACATCCCCATACAATGAAATTCTGAAACAACGTTGCTCGTGTTCAAGGAAGGTACTATAACTGCGTAGCTGCTGGCGTTAACACCACATTCCCTGACCTAAGTCTTGGTGTCATGTCTTAGCACGGGCCAGGAGGAACATTCTGGAAAAATGGATAGACTGAGAGACAGAGACAGAAAAATTATTTGGGCCCACCTACTACGTGCCAGGTGCTTAATGTGTGTGCCCTCATTTAATCCTCACTAAATCTATGTTTTACAGGCTGCTTTCAGGAAACCATCTGTTCCTGTGATAAAAACATGCCTCAGGAATTACAATGACCTGGATCTAAAACTGGACTTTGCCACTTTCCAGCTGTGCAATTTTAGAAAAGTTACACAGTCTCTCTGAATCAGTGAGAAGTAAATGAGCGAACACATGTAAAACACCTGGTGCGCAATAGGTGCCTAAGAAATATGAATTTTTTCCTCATCTATTAGTGGCTCTCAACTTTGCCCATTGGGATCACTTGAGGAGCTTTAAAAATATACTCCTGAGTCCTTCCTCCAGAGATTTAGATTTAATTGGTCCGGAGTGCGGCCTGGCCCTGGGCATGGGGATTGATAAAAGCTCTCCCGGGTGAATCTAAAGTGCGGCTAAGGTTGAAAACCACTTGTCTTAATTGAATCCCCGGTATCACACAGGGAGTTCGTGGGTGATGCAATGAAAGCACTGTTAATCACATTGGGCAGAGTTATCAGAACTGGGGATTCTGGAAACTGCTGTTGCTCCCTTCTGCTATTAAGGGAAAGGTTACCCTTTCCCTTATAAAAAATGCTCCCTCTGTCCAGTGTCTTCCAGGGCAGTGCCAATTTATTCAGAGAGGGAAAGGCCAGACCAGCGGTTTTATCTTGATAAAGGATACCATTTGGGGGAAACTAATTCAAATGAGTTAAAGGGCCCGAGGGTGTAATTCTTAAAGCTAAGTATGTGTTCCAGGAACCAAGATAATGGTCAGTTCTGCTGCCTTAAGGGAGAGCTGACGTTCAGGCCCCAGGGCCGTGCTGTGTGACAGTTTGAGCAAGTTCCTTAAACTCGCTGAACTTCACTTTCCCAGTCTGGGTGGGACCTGCCCACTTTTGAAAAGAACTGTGAAAGCTTGATCTTCTCAGGAAAAAATAATGCCATATTCATCTGCACCCACAATTGTTTATCCATACAATGTCAGGAAGTTCATGGACCACTTACATTTTTCTTAAAAAGATAGGCTCTAAAATCCCTCCCACCTTCATAAAATTGTTTTACTCTAATTCAGATTTTGTTTACAGGCTATTCCTTATGGGTGGGCTCTCCTGGGAGGTTGTTCGAGGGAGAGGGACTTCTGAGAGGCCGGGAGCTGAGCAGGAGATGACTCTGTGTCTCTGGGTAAGGGGATCATTTCAAGGACCTAGGTCCCAGTCTAGGCAGCCCAGTCAAGTATCTAGAAGAAAATATCCTCATGAAAAATAGGCCAAAGAATTACAATATTAACTCAATTCTCTCCTCTGGAATTTGTGCCATTAAAGTGATTTTCAAAGTCTAGTATAGAAAATTCACATTTCATTGTCACCTGCAAAGTCGCAGAGCCCTGCTGAGCAGCGAAGCAGTCTGGGAGGAGGACCCTGCACACAAACCCGCTTCCTCCGGCAGCCGTGTGCGACCCGATCCCAGGCAAATTGTTCCACCTCTCGGTGCCTCGCCTGTAAAATGCAGATAACAGTGCTAACCTCACAGGGCTGGTATGAGGAATAGCTAATAAAATGTGATAGTGACACGCCCAATTTAAATGCAAACGGCTGTAAAACAACAAAAGGCATATTTAAACATTTCCACTGCTAGGAGGTCAGGGAAGGGAGACAATAGGGCTTTGAGAGGAGAGCATTTATTTTTCTCTCTAGTGTACACTTCAGTTAATCAATGAATGTTTATTTATCTATGTGCCGGACACTGTGCTAGGCTCTGGGAAATATAGAACAGTCTTAGTTCTCACGAAATCTGTAGTCAGTCATTCCAGGAAAGACATATAAAACTCACTGGAAAATATTCTAAATCACAGCTCTCTCTCTTTCTCTCCTCTTCCTCTTTCTGTAATATTTACCATGCCATCCATCTGTATGCGATAGTGCTAGGAGCTTTGGGAAATGCAAAGGCTTACAAGACACATCACTACCTGTGAAGAGTTCGAAATCTCATCTTCAAGAGAAGACATATGGAAAAGGGTAAATAGTCTAAGGCAGTGTAAGATCCAATGCCAAGTGAATATTCAACTTTCTCTTTCATTCGTGTTTCTTTTTTATTTGGGCTGTTCTCTTTCTACTCCCTCCTTCTCCTCTGAGAATCTCTTCCAGGTTCAGCCATGTTATTCCCTAACAGCAGAATTTCCTTCTTTTCTTTCTTTTTTAAGGCCGAATAATATTCCATTACATATACACCACATTTTCTTTATCCATTCATCCATCGGCAGGCAATTAGATTCATTCCATGCCTTGACTATTGTGAACAGTGCCGCAACGAACATGGGGAGGAGTACAGATATGTCTTCCAGGTATTGATTTCATTTCCTCTGGGTATGTACCCAGAAGCAAGATTGCTGGATTGTATGGTAGTTTTATTTTTAATTTTTTGAGGAATCTGCAGACTGTTTTCTATAATGGCTATATCAATTTACATTCCCATCAGCAATGTGCAAGTGTTCCCTTTTCTCCATATTCTTGCCAACAGGAGAGATAATAGCCATCTTAACAGGTGTGACATGATATCTCATTGTGGTATGCACTGTATGTACTCTTTTGTGTCTAGCTTTGGTGCAGCATGTTTTTGAGGTTCATCATTTTTGCTGCAGGTATCAATAGTTTGTTTCTTTGTATTGCTAACTAGTATTCCCTTGTATGAACACATTTCAATTTGTTTATTCATTCAGTTATTGCAGGGCATTTGTCTTATTTCCAGGTTCTGGCTATTATGATAAAGTTGTTATATAAACATTCTTGTGCAAGGCTTTTAGTGGACATAAGTCTTTTATCTCTTCTTTGATAAATACCTAGGAGTAGAATTGCTGGATCATAGTGAAGTGTATATTTAGTTTTATAAGAAACTTTCATAACTTTTGCCAAAATGATTGTAACATTTTATATTTCCACCAATAACGTAGGAAGGTCCCAGTTTTTCCATATCCTCACCAACAGTTGGTAGTATATTTTTTACTTCTTAGTATCTTAATCAGCATGAAATGATTTCTGATTGTGGTTTAATTTGCATATTCATGATGAGCAATTACATTGAGCACTTTTTTATATGCTTCTGACAGTTTCTATATTATGACATGTCTGCTCAAGTCTTTTACCTCATTTTTAATGCATTATTTTCTCTTTTTGACTATGAAGTTGTTGGAATTCTTTATATATTTTAGATACCAGCCTCTTCTTATGTAAACGTACAGAGAATAGCTTCTCCCAGTCTCTGGTTTGCTTTTTCATTTTCTTAATGGTATTTTTGATGAGCAGAAGTTTTTAATTTTGCTAAAATCCAATATGACAATTTTAGTTTCATTTATAATTATCACTACACCAGTATTAGTCAGGGATCTCTTAGAGAACCAAAGCCAATAGTGGGGTGTTTGTTTAATTATAAAATATTTATAAATATCATATGTTTATGAAAAACATAGGTGTGTATTAGCCAGAGGTCTTCAGAGAAACAGAACCAATAGGATGTATATAAATAAAGAAATCAATTAACATTTGTAAATACACACACACACATATATATAATATGAGATCTGTCCAGAAAGTATCCAGCCATGTAATATGAAAAATAGAGACATTATTGAAAAAGATACAAGTCACGTTGTACATAGGATAATGATGCCTCAGTCCCCTTCAGAGTAGGCAACTTGGGACCTCACACAGCTCTCCCACTGTCTCTTAACCTGACCCATACGTGTTCAACATTCTCAGGTGTTCTGCTTGTTGCAGGCCTTCCAGAAGTAAATCACTTTCAACAGATTCTTGACCATCTTTGAAGCATTTGTGCAACGCTTTTATTTGGGCCGCACTCATTGCATCATCCCCGAAAGCCTTCTGAATTATTCAAATAGTTTCTGTGGAGGAACGTTCAGCTTAACACAAAATTTGATGCAGATTTGTTGCTCTACTCGCTGAGTCATTTTGAATGCCACGGCCACACAGTACACAAGCTCCCTCAACGGAGTCTAGCACCCCACCGACTAGTACAGCGAAGTCATCATTTTTCACGCATGCGCATTCGATTCCACTCTCCTTGGCTGCCAGGTTGTATCGATGTTGTGTAAACTGTTCTCATTATATTGACAATGGCTGGATACTTTCCAGACAGACTGTGTTTGTGTGTGTTTAGAGAAAGAGAGATTTAAAATATAAAGAATTGACTAGTGATTAGTTAGGGGCTGAGAAGTCCCAAGATCTGCAGCTGGAGACCCAGGACAGCCAATGGTGTAAGTTCCAGTACAAGGGCAAAAGATGATCTAGTCCTCGCTCAAACAGTCAGGCTGAAAAAGTTCCCTTTTACTCAATCTTTTTGTTCTATATTCAGGTCTTCAACTGATTGGATGAGAGCCACCCAAGTTAGGGTCAGCAATCTGCTCTACTCAGCCTACTCATTGAAATGTTAGTCTCATCCAAAAGCACTCACAGAAACACCCAGAATAATGTTTGACCAAATGTCTGGGCACCCCGTGGTCCAGTCAAGTTGACATAAAATTAACCATTACAATGCATTTAGGAAATCTTTGCTTACTTCAAGATGTTCTCTATGTTTTATCTCTTATTACTTTTGGCATATAGCATGACAAAGGGTCTTTAGAACCAGTTTTTGGAAAGACCATCCCTTCCTTATTAAATTATATTGAGCCTTTGTCAAGAATCATTTGAGCACATGTGTGAGGTCTATTTCTAGACTCCACTGTATTCTACTGATCTACTTGTCAACTCTTATATCAATACCACAGTGTCTTGACTATTGTTGGTTAAAAGTAAGTCTTCATGTTATACCTATTGCTACATAACAAATTATCCTAAAATTTAGCAGTGCAAAACAACAAACACAAACATTTCACACTGTTTCTGAGGATCGGGAATCTGAGAGCAGCTAAGCGGGGTGGTTCTGTTGTAGGGTCCCTCGTGAGGTTGCAGTCACGCTCTTGGCCGGAGTTGTGGTCATCTGAAGGCTGGCTGGGACTGGAGGGTCTGCTTCCAAGCCCACGAATGGAGCTGCTGGCAGAGCCCTGAACTCTTTGCTGGCTGTTGGTTGGGGGCTTCTGTTCCTCATCATATGGGCCTCTCCACAGGGCAATTCATGATGGAGAATCAGACTTTCCCCAGAACAAGTGACATGAGAAAGAGAGAATGAGTAAGAGAGAGAGACCAAGATGTGTATCACAACGTCTTTTATAACTTAATCTCAGAAGCAATAAAGCACCACTTCTGCCATATTATGTTGTCCACACGGACCAACCCTGATGCAGTGTGGGAAGGGACTGAACAAGGATGTGGAGATCAGGAAGTGGAGATCTTTGGGGGCCATTTTGTAGGTAGGCTGGTTACCACAGTCTTGAAATCACGTAATGTAAGTCATCTGACCTGGTTTTCCTTTGTCAAGATAGTTTTGGCTACTCTAGATCCTTTGCATTTTCATATAAACTTTAGAATCTGCTGTCCAATTTCTGAAAAAAAAAATTTCTGCTGGAATTTTCAATGAGATGGCATTGAATCTATAATCAATTTGGGGAAAATTGATATCTTATCAATTTTGATCAAAAGGTGAACATGGTATCTCTATTTAGATTTTTAATTTCTTTCAGCAATGTTCTTTAGTTTTCAGTGTAGAAGTACTACACATCTTTCATTAGTTTATTTCTAGGTATTTTATGTTTTCTGATGTTATTTTAAAAGTATTGTTTTCCAAAGATTTGTTGCTAATATATATATAAAAATAAAATTTTAAAATACTTGCTTTATATCCTGCAACTTTGCTAAATTCACTTATCAGTCCTAGTATTTATTTTGTGGATTCCTTAGTATGTAAGCAGTAAAATAACATCAGTCTTCTTCCTTCCCAGTATTTATGCTTTTCCTTTCTTTTTTCTTGCCTTTGTGTACTGTCTAGCACCGGGGCTGACAAACGTTTTCTGCACAGGGCCCTACAGTAAATATGCCAGATTTTGCAGGCCACACAGTCTCTGTCACGGCTTCTCAACCCTGCAGTTATAGCACAAGAACATCCACATGTAAATGAACAGACATGACTGTGTTCTGCTAAAATTTTATTTCCAAAGATGGGTGACCAGGCTAGAAAAGTTTCAATGTATTAAAGTCACAAAAATCAAGGAAAGCCTTGGGAACCGATCCAAACTGAAGGTGACTAAGGAAATGTGACAATTAAATGTATAATAACATATGATCCTGGATTGGATTCTTTTGCTATAAAGGATATCATTGAGACAATTGGTGAAACCTAGGTGGGTCTGAGAATTAGGTGATAGTGATATGTCGGTGTTAACTCTCTGGTTTTTATGGCTGTGCTGTGATTGTGTAGGAGCATGTCATGTCCTTGCATATGGGACAATCACACTCAAATACTGAAGGTGATGGGGCATGATGTTGACAGCTCACTCTCACATCATTCAGGAAAAAAGTTCTTTGTGCTATTCTTGCAAAACCAAAGCGTATTATTGGGCCACAGAATGTGAAGAGCAATTGTAGATCGTGGCATACGAGAAGGAGGAAGCCAGCCACCCGTCAGGAGACCCACGCGTGCTAACGTGAGATCTGGAGTGTGGTGGAGAGCGAGGCTCTGTCTGAACTTCTCACCGTACACTTTGTGTGGATTTTGCCTTTACAGCCACTCAGTAAAGTAAGATTGGTGTCCTTGCTACTTATGACTAGATATCCTGAACTTTTGAGGTGAGTTATGAATAGTCCCAAATAAGTGGTAACAGAGAGCTCCCTGATTGGTATAAATTGCTTTCGTATATCTTATCACATCCCCACAATCACTGAGAAGTTAAGAATTATTAATCCATTTTCCAGATGGGAAATCCGAGTTTTGAAAGGCTGTCTGGGTCCAAACCAGGTTTCTGATGTAAGACCTGGGCTCTTTCCAGTAACCACAAGGGACCCAGTTTTTTCCCAGTATCTGTCACTTTGGGTAAGTTACCTAAAATGATACAATCTCCAAGAGTCAGAGAATCATGTAGTCCCAGTTCCAGTCAGAGATTTTAGGGCCTACACATGTGTACAACCTAGTGAGAAATACGATTTACAGAGGCAGTCTCCTCACCTGGGAATAGCAGCCTGCTGTAAAGATATGATGAGTCAGTGCATGGGAAAGCCCTCCAAGAATTCTTAAGTTCCACACTAAAGAAACCTACTATCATTTAGTTCTCCCATTTATCTGCACTTTCCTTTACTTTTTAAGAGCACTTTCGTAGGTCTCTTCTCATCCCTATACTTTGCCCTCAGTGATCCTTTTATTGAATCCTCATTCAGATTTTTTTATTGTGGTAAAATGTACATAACATAAAATGTATCATTTTAACCAGTTTTAAATGTACAATTTGGTGGCATAAGGACATTCATATGTTGTGCAACCATCACCAGCATCCATTTCCAGAACTTTTTTATCATCCCCAACTGAAACTCTGTACCATTAAACACTAACCCCATTCCCCACTCCTGCCAGCCCCGGCGACCACCATTCTGCCTCTGTCTCTATAAATTGACTACTCTAAGAACTTCATGTTAGTAGAACCAAACAGTATTTGTCCTTATTTCACTGATCAGCTTATTTCACTCAGCGTAATATTCCCAAGGTTCATAACGTGTCAGAATTTTCCTGCCCTTCAAGGCCAAACAATATCCCACTGTGTGTGCAGCACATTTTGCTTCTCTGTCTGTCAGTGGACACGGGGGTTGCTTCTATCTTTCGACTATTGTGAATAATGCTGCCATGAACACGGGTGTGCAAATATGTGTTAGAGTCCCTGCTTTTAATTCTTTTGAATATCTACCCAGAAGTAGAGTGCTAGATTCTACCTTTGATTTTTTAAGGCATTGCCATACTGTTTTCCCCAGCGGCTGCAACGTTGGATGTTCCCACCAGCTATATATGCACAAGGGTTCCAATTTCTTCCATCTTCACCAACACTTGCTATTTTCCAGGTTTTTTAAAATAATAGCCATCCTAATGTGCACCTCATTTTGATTTTTTGATGCTCACTGTTGGGAATTGAACTATGTTGCCCCCAGAAAAGATATGTTGAAGATACATTGCAGTCCTATCCCGCAGAACCTCAGAATGTGGCCTTAATTGAAATAGGGCTGTTGCAGATGTAAGGAGTTAAGATGAGGTCACCCTGGAGTGGAGCGGGGTCCTAATCCAACATGACTGGTGTTCGCATAAGACACAGGGAGAACGCCATGTGATGATAAAGACAGAGATTGGAGTTATGCAGCTGCAAGCCAAGGAATGCCACAAATTGCTAGGAAACCACCAGAGCTAGAACGAGGCAAGGAAGGATTCCTCTTTAGGTTTCGGAGGGAACACGGTCCAACTTGATTTTTGACTTCTAGCTTTCAGAGCTATGAGGTAATACATTCCTGTTGTTTTTAGCCACTTGGTTTGTAGTACAGTGCTCTGCTATGGCAGCCCTAAGAAATTGATACACCCACCCTGCCTTTGAAGTCCAACTATCATATCCTCTGCAGCCCCAAATGACATTTCTTCTTGGTTCTCAGAAAGTCTGGTTCTTAGACCACTCTGCCCTTTCTCTCCTGCCTTCTTCCCCAACTTGTGCTCAAGGAATTCATTTGGTAACTATGTGTTGAGGTCCTACTATGCACCATGCACTATTCTAGGAGCTAGTGATATGGTGACATCTTTAAATACATTTTTTCTTTTAAAGATCAGGAATAGTTTTAGCTTTTTTCTTAATATATCACCTAAATTGTTAATAATTTTTAAGAGATTATCTCTTATATCTGCCTTTTCTACCCTCTTTTCAAAACTCTAAAAGTGATCTTCCTCCAATTTTAGCCTAGGTTTAGAACTTTCTCACATAAAATGGCACGTTTAATCCCACAGCCACCTTTCATCAGATGGAAATTACAGCATGTTAGAATTATGGAAATCAGATCTATTATAACTCACATATTTTTCTCAAATGATGTGCTATGATTTTGTGCATGCTTTGATTAGTATTCGTGTGAACTGGAGTGTGAATGTTTTATAAAATAGACATTATTTCCCTTTTTATCTCTCTTGCTAGCTGCTAATTCAGAGTCAGGTGGGCCCCTCGCTTCAAGAGGAAGCCTAGAGGATAGAAGGCTCACCAGCTGGTTATCTCTCTCTTAGGTGGGGCCCAGTGAGGAGACCGAGCTTGGGGGACAGGGCATTGGGAGCGAGGTGTGCAGGGGTGGCTTGAGGTTAGCAGGTCTGGGTGGCCTTATTCCTGTTGTTCCTTTGAGACCTCTCTGAAATCACAGAGAAATGTTGGAGCAAAAAGATAAGATACTCCATCTGAGAATTGAACTTTCTGAGGAAACATTGAAAAGTTAAATCATTGAGAAGGAACTCTTTGGAACAGCTATGGGACACATTCAGAGCTCCACCTCACACACCAGGCCAAACCACCTTATTAAGAAATAAATGCATCTAGAATCAAGTTCAGTAAATGCTCTTGTCAAAAGTTCTATCAATACATAGTTGAATCAATAATTTCGTGGTGACTACTTTCAATCGGTCAAGACAGTTCAAAGTTAAATGTTCTGCAAATGACATCTAACTTTTAATATTATCTTTTTAAAAGAAAGAAAGAGGAAGGAAGAAAGGGAGGGAAGAAGGGAGAAAGAAATGCAAGGAGGGAGAAGGAATGGAAAGAGAAAGGGAGGAAAGATGTGTGACATTTCCATACTGTAAGGCACACACTGTGTTCAAAGCAAATGGCACTTGTGCCTTCTAATAGGACTCTCGCACCTCCCTGGCTTGTGATGAACAAAAGCATGACTGAGGCTGTATGTTCTGTGCCATGTTTGGATAACAGCAACTTTCCTTGAGGCACAACAAAGAATTTACTCTGGAATAAAGATAGAGTCAAAATTGTGATATATTTTGGTTATGTGCCAGAGTTAATTACCCAGTCATACAGCTGCCGGGTGCCCCTGTCAAGACAAGAATGCAAAGAGCTAGGAGGCTCAGACCCAGATTGTCCTACAGTGTCTGAGACCTGAGTCAGGCAGAGGGAGTCATCAGCATCGCACCAAATATGAAAGAGGAACATAGGAAGCCTGGTCTACTGCTTGGAAACCGTCGTCCGGCCCATCCAAGGTGCTCTTTCCTCCCTTCAAACAGACAGATGGTAATTCCTGCTGATGAGCATCCCAAGGGCCCGACACAAGGTAGAAACATAACCTGTACTGGTTTCCATGCCTCCTCCCTCCCTCCCGGCGCAAAGGGGAGAGCGGTTCATGGTTTTTAGCTGGGGGTGGGCGTCGCCTTCCTCCCCGTCAGAGCAGACCGGGGAGTGGACAGCAGGAAACTGGGCTTTGAGGGCAGGCAGACAGCGGTGGTCCAGTGCGGTCCAGTGCGACAGCTTACTGCTTGTAGGAACTCGGACAAAGGACTCAACTCCTCTGAGCTCAGCTTTAGCGGTTCTGTGATGATAATAATAGCTCCTACCTTAGGTTATTGTAAAGCTTAAATGAAGCAGTACATTTTAAATGTTCCACAAAGCCTGGATAGCATTATGTACTTGGCACAGAGTAAATGCCCAAAGCAGGAGGCTATTATTACTATTTATCCATTAAAAATGAATTATTGGGATAAAATCATCTCTATCTATATTGGGTCTGGCCTTATATTTTAGGACCCTGTGTCAACCAGTAAACACATTATTTGTGTCAATTGGCAGGTGTCCCCAGGAAATAAGGAATCAGAGCTGTCCCTCTGACCTGGCACGGGAGCTCCCTGCCAGCTGCGAGGACCCTTGGGTGGGTGGCGAGGAAAGGCTGAGTGCAGCTACCCAGACTCCTGCTTGGGTCAGGGATCCACGGTAGCAGCCTATGGAAATTACCAGGCTTACTTTATCACTCACCCATTTATTTAATAAATACGTACTGAGCACCTACAAGCATTGCTTGAGATTCTGAACGGAGCATGGAACAGACTCCTGCCCCCACGAAGTTGATGATCTAGTGAGAGAAACAGGCAGGAAACCAGCAGCCTGTCCCTGCACCTGCAGCTACCGATTGTTCTGTGCTATGATGGGAGAATCATGGGGGCGAGAAAATTTAGTTCAGGGGCAGGGAAGACCTCTCTGAGGAAGTGTCCTTTGAGCCTGAAGCGGACGAGTTGACCAGGGGGCAAATGGCCCACCCCTTTGTCCCTGCCCTTCAGCCTGGATGTTGTTCCCACATGGCCTTTCCTCACCCTCCACCAGACTCTGTGCTGGATGCAGGGAGCACAGGCGAGGAGCCGGGATTGCTTCCCTGGGGCTGCGGCAGCAGTGGGGGAGACAGGTCTGCAGTACTGGCAATAGAGTGTGACAAGCCCCCACTTCCGGAGCCTCCAAGAGATGCTGCTCTTGAACCCTTTAGCTACCCCCGCCGTTGTTGGGGGTGATCATTTAGAGACCACAGTTCAGCACTCTCCACAGGGGTGGGATACCGGTGGACACCCCATGTGCCCTCCCTCAGGCAGCAGGCATTTCAGCAAATATAATTTCACATTTGGAAAATGAATAGCAATTGTAATCACTGCATCATACCGATCCAACTGTTCTTTAAACAAATATTTATTGAGCAGCTACAATGTGCCAGGCACTGTTCTCACTGCTAAACATATAACAGTGAATAAATCAGACAAAAAGACTTGCTAGCAAAAAAAGAAGCTTGACGTCGGCCTCTTGGATATTACAAAAAATTATTTCAAGGCAGCCAAAAATTAACAAGGCATGTGACCAATGGTCTTCATCACATGTGATGACGTCACGGATGTTTGTCCACAGATGTTTGAGTGCCCTACTACGTGCTGGGTGCACTGGAACGTGATGTCTGACAAGACAGACGTGGTTGCTGCTCTCTTGACATGAAGAGCCAAGGCCAGGGTTTCTCAAAATCTCCCCTCTGGACACTGCCTCATCTGGTGTGTTGCTCAGCTGTTTCCCAGCACCACCCCAAACCGCTCCGGAATCTCTAGCGGAGAGGCCCTGGAATATGCATTTTAAATGAGCTCTCCTCAAAGGATTCATTTGCCCACTGCAATTTGAGAACCACTGGTCTAGGGCTCTTTGGTAGATTAACTCCCACCATGTGTGCAAATGTGAATGTTTTCTGTTTTATTCAGTAAAGCGTAGCATTGATCCTGATGCTACCAATGCTTTAAGATACAGACTGATTTCACAGTTACGTGAATCCATGATGCGCATCCAAAAAGGAGGACATAAGGGTTTTAAACTTATCAAAAGAGACGCTGATCCACTTGAAACCCTCCATACCTCTGAGTAAATAGAAACTCACAGATGCTAAAAGATTTGCCTAGGGTCACACATCTCGGGTAAGAAGGCAGCCACCCGGACTCCTGCCCTGAGCCCTTCTACTCACAGAGCCTCTCCTGTGAAACACACTGGGGCAGGGTGCACTTGGTCGCCATTACAGGAAAGACTGGCAGAGTTGTCCATAGGACCTATTCCCAACTCTTAGGGACAGACACTTGCACTTCTCTTGTCAGACAGGACACAACCCGTATTTCCAGGACTCAAGCACAAGTTCCAAGAAGTAACTGGCCAGGACAGTACAGACTACCCGAGGTCAGGGCTCCCGCCAGCTGTCTCCTGCGATAGTCTGACCCTATTAAGGATGCTGGAGTCTTTGAAGCCAAACTGACTTTTTAAAAGCTGACTTCCTGAAGTGAGGAATAATTATTTTCATATGTGAACATGGAAAAATGTAGATAGTGACGACAATGAACAAATGCAGGTTGAAAAACCAAATTTCCTCACTGCCAAAAGAATTCTTTCAGGATTCTCTCATATTTTCCATGCATTTCCACAGCAAAAGAACTTAAGGCAAGGCAAGTTAACCAAGACAGAAGAAATTGCACTTAAAATTTGCTAAAATACAACATGGATTCCAAATCTGTTAATGTGAATATCGTGCTTCCTCTTAGGTCTCCTGGAATCTGCACTGTGGTCTTTCTTGTAGGTTAAAGGGGTGTGTGAGTGTGAGAGTGTGTGTGTGTGTGTGTGCACACAATGCTGTACTGGACTCAAAGATCAATATTTAATGATTGTGCCTACACAAATGATATAGGTATTTATATGCTTAACTAATTAATTTAGAATTATCAGACAACTCAAGGCAAATGATTCTCTAAGATCTGATTTGCCCCAACTGACTTCCTGCATTGATCAAATAAGCCCAATCACTGTCAGTTCTCCCCTGTGTTGTGTGATACATGGGCAGAGCTGGAGGTTACGCTCACCACTGCCCACATATGTCCTAACAGGATATTAACTTTTATCTGGAAAGTTATTCATCACTTTCCTAGTAGCTACTCTCATTAGACTTGTTCCTCCTGTTTCTGTCCTGCTCACACTGTTGGGTACCCATAGTAGTAGCATATAGGTAATGGGGTTTGTTTTCCTATAGCTTTTCCCTGTAGTGAAGGACTGTAATGTAAACCCACTCTTCTTCTATTCTAACAACTTTATAAGGCACATTTACATATATACAGTTTCTAATTGGCATGTCACTCTTTATTTTGCCAATAAAACACATACATACACACACACACACACTCACACTGTTTAAGATACTTCAGTGAGTCTGTGGTTGAAATAGGTTTCAATTCCCAAGATTTAGTCGCAGAGCTTTCCAGGGAACCTAAATACAGTAACCAAAGGAATTGCAAATAGAAATACCTACAGGGTAAGTAAGGCAGGTAGCCAAAGGGAGCAGAGCTGGCTCAGGGAGAAAGCAGCAAACTGTGAGGACACGGCTCTAAAAGCAACGCTGTCCAGTTGAACTCGCTGTGATGACGGGAACAGTCTGTACCTGTGCCGTCCAGTGTGTAGACACTGATTACCTGTAGCTGTTGAATACTTGAAATGTGGCTACTATAGCAGAGAAACTGAATTTTTAATTTAATTTTAATTTGAAGAGCCATATGTGCTATTGGCTATCAGGGACAGCACGGGAGGGAACTCCTGCTCATTGGCTCAGCCCATTGTTGTCATGCAAAAGTGCAGTCTCAGAGGTGCCAGGTCTTCTGATTCTTCCAGAGAAACTAGAGATCCCAATTTTTACAGGAACTTCATAATTATTAAAATACTGACCTGTCAAAACAAATACATCTGTGGGTCAGTTTTGGCCAATAGGCATCCAGTTTGTCATTCGAGGGCCATTCTCTTGCATTCTGTCCTTGTCCCCCTTCTAAGAGAACATTTTCACAATCTCACTTTATCAGGCATTTGTAGCTCAGACCCTCTCCTCCCAGCCCACGAAGTTGGAATGACCACTGCCCCATGTCTCTTAGACTCCGACCTCTGTCTTTAGCATTTTTCTTTGACTTCACCTGAAAAATCCGCCTTCATTAACAAGAAGAGCAGAGGCACTTGCTCCTCTGTCAGCGGAGTCCCCTAGTGCTCCCCAGACAACCTCTGCACCTGCTCGCCATCCCCTGTGCAAAATTCCCCTAACATTTTTAGAACCTTAGAATTGTCATTTTTGACTTATTGTTTAAGTTCTCAGAAGCTAGCGAAAATGACTGCAGTTGGTTTTGTTCTGTAGATCAGTCTGTTTCAAACTTATTTTAAACATGACATATGGTAAGAAACACATTTTACATTGCATCTTGGTTTACACGTTCTGTGTACACATACCTTTGAAAAGGTTTCACAAAACACTTTCCATCCTTACTCTGTCCTGCATACTGATGTTTTCTATCCATCTCTACTTTTTATTTTCCTACTGCTTTAGACACTGATCTCAGAGACCACTAATGGGTCCCAGTTCATACGTTGAAAACATTGCTATAGAGAGCCCAGCCTAGTCAATATCCAAGAAATACTCACTGAGTGGTCTAAATGCTTTTGGTCATTCCCAGGAGCTTCCAACCTCCTTCTGTCTCCCCAGTACACACACCCCATTAGCAAGACTAAATCAGACACCAGCACTAGTGGAATTCTCTAGTACTCTGGGAGTCTTTGTAGCCTCCACTTAAAAAACCGTATTAGACTCAGACTGTTCCTCATGGGAAGTGATGTACATTAAAAAAAGATCAAAAGACTATTTTCCTCGCACAGTATATTACTTCCTGCGATTCATCAGAATTCTTTTCATGGGTAAAGGTCACTTTTTATTTATATATGGCATCTGCGTGTGTTTCGTTGAAAAGGGTGTGGCTTTCAAAACATAAATCAGGCCTTGAATGTTGACGAAAAAATTCATAAAAGGTTACCAGAGGGAGGTGACGGGAATAACATGGTGAAAAGAGGCGCAAATGCCAACAGCCTTCCTAGAACAATGGACTCAGCTCTTCTGACTTTGTCTAAAAACGACAAGATGCAAATAAAATAATTGAGCAGGTTTATAGAACTTTGTATTTGCTCTGAGTTGTAATATTTCTCTTTTATGTATTTGTATAAATGTGTGCGGTACAAACATAATTTTGTTACATTGATATATTGCATTGTGGTGAAGTCAGGGCTTTTGGTGTATCCATTACTGGATGTACACAAATATCAATGTACCAAAAGCAATTGGAAAGTAACATGCATTGTACCCATTAAGTAATTTCTCATCATCCACCCACCTCCCAATGCTTTTGTACAGTACTTTGAAAAAAAGCACTTGAATCTCAGGTAAATAGAAACAAAATTGGTGTTAGTTCTGAAAATATTGAGCTGACCCATTAGGGAAGTCTTAAAGCAAGAAATCTGTGGCCCATTTATTTTTTTCTAATGTATCAGTTAACAGCTTGGATACCAGACACGACTGTGTAGATTTGAATCCCGGCACCCCTGCCTACCAGATGCATGCTCTGTGCAAGTTACTCACCACTCATTGCCACTTTTCCGCATTGACAAAATATGGAGAATCCTCCATATGCACCATCCTCAGGAGGCTGTTCTGAGAATTGAATTAGTCAATATTTAGAAAGCACTGAGCACCAGTACCTCATATATGGCAAGTTCAATAAGTACTGAAATGAATCATCTAAGTGAAGATTAAAGCATGTCAACTTAAATTAATTGTCTAAGTGAAGATTAAAGCATACCAACTTCAAAGGCAGGGGAAATAGAAATTAATTTTAAAAATAAGATTGAAAAATTCACACTGAATGGGTATAATGCACACTATCTGTATGATGGACACACTCATAACTTTGACTCAAAAGGTACAAAAGCAATTTGTGTAGCCACAATGTTTGTACCCTCCAAATATTCTGAAATAAAATTTTAAAAAAGTAAGATTGAAGAAGTCACATAACTCATTGTTCTGTTGGCTTAACTATGCACAGATTTGAGAACCAGGGTGGCCATCATGAAAAATAACAAGCCTCTAAAAAAGAAAGGACAAGGAATAAAGTGTCAGTCCCTAATCTAGGATGGAAAAGTGAACTGTGTGAAAAACATTAAACAGAGCTCTTGGTGATACCTACAAGACAGACACAGCTGAGAGACCACCCACTGTAAGCCCAGGAAGAAAGAATTTGTAAGCCAGAGCCCAAACCCCTGCGAGTATCAATGTACCAAAAGCTAACTGGTGTTAGAACAATGAAAAGCTGCATGGGCAAAAATTGTTTTTAAAGAAATTCTCTGGATAACACCTACAGAAATGAATGATTGTATGTGCAAAAGTCAACTGAAGAGGTAAAATTAAAAACAGGGAAAGGGGTCCACCTAAGTGTGGTTCCAGTTAACTAGAGAGCTAAGAAATGCATCTCATTGTGAGATGCACTCTTTAAAAAATAAAACTAGAAGTGAAAGAGGAAATCTGGACTTACTGAAAAATAGCCCACAGTGCTTTGTTATTATTCCCTAAAAATTTGAATATGAAAGCATTGTGTGAGACATATGTATACATGTGTGTATGTGGGTATACCCACATATCTTTATATTCAGGATATTCATAGTCAACATATACATATATATATTTATGTGCATATATTTAAAGAATTTTCTTCTTTTCTTTTTAAATTTCTTTAGTAAGTAAGCTTAAGGGGTGGAAAGGTCAACTGAAGTTTAATAAGCATTAAAACTAGATAATAATCCACACCCTAGAAAATATAGAAATTACGTACAAATTTGGACAATGGGGTCTGTCCCTAAAGATAACTGGTTCAAATAATTGCAAAAAAAAAAAAAAAGCCTGAGATTGAAATGAGGTGGGGGTAGGATCTGAGTTTGGGCTGTGAACATCCTGGGTCACAGGGGCCTCTTTGATGTCAGTAGCAGCTTTGTGTAAAGAGAGCAGAGAAAACGCAGCCTCTGCCCCATGGGAGCCCCTTGTTTCCCAGGCTGCATTCTGCCATTGTCCCCTGTGTGTAACTCCCACTGGCTGTGGCAGTAGTGTGGGGCTTGGACTGATGGCCACAGATGGCCTCTGGCCTATAGGGTTCAGCGCTGCACCCAGCATCAGCTATGGACAGAAAGGAAGTTTACTTGCAGGCCCACTGCTGGTTTTGCTTTTTGTTTCCCTTCTTCCCCTACCTTTCCTCCCGGGTCCCTTTAAGCCTCAAATTGTTTGTTTCTCCCAACTTCTCTTCGGTCAATGTCTCTTTTCATTTTTGTAATTTCTCTCCCCTCCCCTGCCCCATTCTTCCTTTCCTTGGCACCTGCAGGCCTGGCTTTGCCATCCCTTTTCTGGTCCTCTCCAGCCTGAGTTCCTGTTTTGCTTTTCTTCTCATTCAGGACACCTGCCCCAAATGCTCCTCACCCTCCTCCAAAGGCTGGTTCCGCAGAGCTTCAGGATCCCAAGGCTGGGTAAGGCAGGTGGTTGCACCCAACAGTTTCTTTGGTGCTGGGCATTCTGGGCTAAAAACAGGCTAGACAGTGATGGGTGACTATTTAGGGAAGGGGCTATGCAATAGTTGAGCTTGATGTCTTTTTCATGGCCACATTTAATCCTGTGGATTCCTTGGAAATGTGAAACGAATTCTAGTCTTTCTTCCATTACCAACCGATGCTGCCAGGCCCCGTGCTGCCCGCAGTCCTCGGCGCGACCCCTTCCGTCTCCACAGCGAGCAGCGGCCGATCAAGGCTTACTTGGGTTGCATCACCCCGACTCTCCCTTCTGCTGTCACGGGTCTACTCCGACTCTCCCTGTGGCTCCACTGGGCCCATTCGAATAATCCAGGATAATCTTCCCTTGTCAAGAGTCTTAATTTACTCACATCTGCAAAGTCCCTTTGGCCATGTAGGTGACATGTCCACAGGTTCTGCGGATTAAGATGTAGCCTCACCTCGGGGGCCGTTACTCTGCCTGCCACAGGGTCCATGAAAATGTTTCAATTTCTTTTAAAACAAAAAGAAAAAAATTGAAATTTTAGGTAGAAGAAAACTATGGTTTCCTATAGAATATTAATATTAACAATCTGTCTTTATATCAACAAACGAAGATATAATTTTTAATATTATGGAGGAAGAGGCCCCTGAAGTCAAGACTGCCTCGGTCCCAATGAAGCCCACAGGCATGTCCCCTGCAGTGTGGCCAGAATGGCACCGATGAGAAGGCTGTTACAGTGGAAAGTACCCACAACGGAATCATAGGACCCAGGCCCTAGTTCCAGCTTGGTCATTAATAATTCACCTTGGAAAAGTTTTTATCAAGGAAATAGGGACTGATGGAAAAACGAACTGATTAGCATCTTGTAAGACACCAGAGTGGTCGTCGTGAGGGGCTTGTAACAGACAGAACTGGACCCACATCCTGGCTCATTCACTCACTGCCTGAGTGGCCCTGTGAGTTACTAAACCTTCACAAGCATCAGTTCCCTCATATAGGATATTATCTCCTATCTCAGGGGATTACTGTGAAGCATAAATGGGATGAGGTATACAAAGTGCTTATCACAGTGCCAGGTACATGTCAACCACTTAATAAGTGGCTGCTATGCTGCTATTTACATTACTTTTAGTATTACTGCTATAGTTACTATTGTAATTATTAAATAATAATGATTATAGTTTTTAATCCATATAGTTCAAACATGCATAATCTGCCTCAAGCATTTTTTAATCTGAAAAACCAAAAATCAGTGAGGATAAGAACTCAGAGGTTCTACAGTTAGAAGCTGGGGCATTTGTCTCCAGCAACACTCTGGACCAAAAGCAGCAAGCTATGCCGGGGGACTGAATGAGAGCTCTTCTCACTCTTCGCTGAGCAGTGCCTGAGTAGGACGATGCCATCAGGCCAATTGACAGTCTAGTCTGGAAAACAAGAAATACAGCCATCCTTCTTTCAAGATACCAATTCTAGGGTCCAGAATTATGTTATCCAATATGGTAGGCATTACCCATACATGATTACTTAACTTTAAATTCATTAAAATTTAAATTTAAAATCCAAGTCTTCAGTCACACTAGCTACACTTCAAGTACTAAAGAACTTCATGTGGCTACCATATTGCATGTGCAGATATACAGAATGTTCCCGTTATAACAGAAAGTTCTACCAGACAGCACTGGTCTCATTTAGAGTATTAGTTGCCCTAAATAATCTATGTAAATAAATCTGATTAATATTTAATATGATCTCACCTACTACAGGGCAACTATACAATTATGCAATTTGGTGGACTGTAGATCTAAGAAATACCAAGAAGCTTTATCTCTTTTTTCATTTCAATTAGATGCTGTAATTATTTATTACAAATCTCCAATGGGCATGCATGGAGATCCATGTTATCAAGCATGTGAAATCTGAGGATATGTTTATACAAAAAATACCTACCTCTAATTTAAGGAAAAACAAAACAAAAATAGTAAGCAAAACATGTCAAACCAAATGTTTAAGGAAAGGTTGGATTATTTAAATTTTCATTAGACTTGGCTTGCAAAAATTTTTATTTCAACTCACTGGAAGAAATATATTTTATATTGCAACCTAGTGAAAGCATACACAAACATAATTGAAAGAAAAGTTTTATAAAATAATACCAGCCCTTAATACACGTAATATATTCTGATATTTTCTATTTCTTCCTCTTCCTCCTCTTCCTTCTCTTCCTTTTTCTCCTTTTCCCCCTTTAGGGATGGTTAGTACAGACACTGATTTCGTGACTGTCAGAGGGATGACCTGTAATTAGAAAGACACTGACCTAGACCAGGCGTTGCAAATGCAAATGCTGGAAGTGATTGGGCAAATGAGTGGAGAAGGGCTGTGTGGGACAATGGTGAGCACATGGCCCCTTGAAAGGGCACAGTGGCTACTCAGCTCCGACCAATCTTCTCCAAGTAGGCATATGTTTCTCTGTTGCTAGAACTTCTGATTGCTCCAGAGAAGTCAAATATTCAGATACTTTTGTGAAATTTACCAATTTTAAAGTATAGCAAAGGATTCTTAAAAATTTTAAACACTTGCCAACCAAACAAAACAAGTCTCTCATATGATATGGGTCTGATTAAAGATTAATTTTCTAGTTCCAGGGGTAGAACTGGAAGTAGGTTCTTTTTCCTCTAAATGAGAAACTGCAATCCCCCCAAATTGATGTAGCATACTCTTTCTGTCCTCTCATGACCCAATAGGGAAGAAAGGAAGGATCCTCTCCTGAAGAAGGAAGTTGAAAGCAATCATTCGCTTTTTGGAATGAGGCAGTATTGGCTACCCACTGACTGGCAGAAAGGACAGAGGGAGTCAGTCATTCCAACAGCACAGAGTCCTCAAGAAACTGGCTTTATCCTTGTCTAATCAGAGAAGAGGAAGAAACTTCAGAAGTAGGTATCAGCCCAAGGCTGTCCCTCAGTAATGGTCACTGGGCCCTTTCTCTTTGAAAGTTAGCTCAGTTTTTAGTTCTCACTGTGACCTAAACTGGCTAGGCAGCAGGAGCCGGGCTGCCAAGGCACAAAAGTCAATCATTCATTTAAAAATATCTATAAATAAAGCATACTTAAATTTCCAACATAAACTCTACTAATTATCTAATTAAAAGGTTGCATCTGCTTTATATTCAAAGTCTCTAGGTTTTCCTATTAGGTTAAACCACATAAAATTGCCAATATTCAAACATTTTTTAAATAAACTCTTTTATTTTGGAATAACTTTAGATTTATAGAATTTATAGAAAAATTGCAAAGATTGTACAGAGAGTTCCTATATATCATTCACCTAGTTTCCCCTAGTTACACATTCTTGTTAGTCCATTTTGTGTTTCTATAAAAGAATATCTGAGACTGGGTAACTTATAAACACTAGAAGTTTATTTGGCTCATGGTTCTGGAGGTTGGGAATTCCAAGAGCCTAGCACCAGCACCTGGTGAAAGCTTTTGCGCAGAGTCATCCCATGACTGAAGGTGAAAGGGCAGGAGAGCAAAAGAGTGCAAGAGCAAGATGGGGCTGAAACTCACTTTTATAACACACCTACTCTTGCCATAACTAACTCACTCCTGTGATAACAGCATTAATCCATTCATGATGGAAGAGCCCTCCTGACCTAATCATCTCTTTTGAGGTCCTACCTCTCAGCACAGTTGCATTGGAGATTAAGTTTCTAATGCATGACCTTTGGCCAAAACATTCAAACCATAATAATAACCAAGGTATGATATATTTGGCAAAAGTAACTCACATTGGTATGTTACTATAACGGGACTACTTCATGTCCTACAAATGTCCTTTTTCTGTTCTAGAATGCCACAATGCATTTAGTTGAACTTTTTTGACCTACACAAAAGGCAATTTTGTATGGTTTTACCTAACACTTTAGGAATCAAACCAGTAACCAAAGAAGAAAAGTCTTACTACCATATAGCCATTAGTTCCTACAGAAGAGCTTGTCTCAGGCAACCTCGCACCAGCATGCTTCCATTACCAGTTGGAAAAGCTAATCCCACAAGGGCAGAAGAGCCACTTCCTGCCCAGAAATAGCTTACTGATTAATTTCATTGTCCATCTGGAACTAACGCCATCTTGAAATGCCAAAGTCTGTATCAGTTTGCTAGGGCTGCCATAGTAATTTCCACAGGGGTGCTTAAGCAACAGAAAGGCATTTTCTGACAAGTCTGGAGGTTGGAAGTCTGAGATCAAGGTGTTGTTGGGGTTGGCTTCTTCAGTGGCCTCTGCCCTTGGCTTGTAGATGGCTGCTCCCTGTGGTTTCCCCTCTGTATGTGTCTGTCCAAATTTCTTCTTTTTATAAGGACAGCAGTGAGATTGGATTAGGTCCCACCCCAATGAAGTCATTTCTTAACTTAATTACCTCTTTATACCCTCTATCTCCAAATATAGTCACATTCTAAGGTACTGGGGGTTAAGTATTCAACATGGTAAATTTTGGGGGAAAAGAGCTCAGCCCATAACAATGTTGAACATATTTGAAGTTTAGAGGTTAAAAAAAGAAAGAAAGAAAAAAAGAAAGATTGGAGGAAGAACTTTTCTGTATCCAGACATCGGTGATCCCCAGAGGCCCAATCTGTTCTTCTCTTTCCTGACCATTTTGAACGCTTTGCTGCACGACAAGACCTGTGTCGGCTACTGCCATAAAATGTTGCCTCATTCCATAACTCAGTCCCCTCAACTAGATTGCATTGCTAAAATGCCTTCAGCCAGCTTAGCACAATGCTGAAAAGCTAGAAGTTACTCTCTCTATGTATCTGTTTGACTGTCTGAAGAAAAATAAATGCGCTTTCTAACAACATGCAAAGCAGGACAGCAGGCATTTGTGGTAGAGTCGCTGTCAGGGACAGGGGCCAGTGCATAAAGCCCTTTTCAGTAAAATGCTGTACTTCTAAGAACACGCGTGGGCCCCAAGCACACTTTTCTAATTCCTTTGTGTGTGCGTGTGTGGGTGCATGCACGTTTTTTTAAGGCTTATCTTTTTTTGAAAAAAAAAAAAAAGTTTATCTTTTTTTGAAAAAAAAAAACTGTTTTAAAGGGCTACAATCTTGTTTGGAGACTTTCAAAATGAAAATGATCACAGTATGCAGACATTGCCTGACAGGCAGAGGACTGAAAGCAAAATTAAATAATGAACAGGCCAAGGGCACTGCGGCCAGGAATCTCAAGTATAAGCCTCGTAGCAAGCACTTTGATAAAGAAAAGAAAGACTGGGGGCCGGTGCTTGGGAGGGCAATTAATGGCGAAAAAGCCAGCACAAAAACAGGCCCAGGGAAGCCGCCTGGGACAGGAGGGAAGGTGGCCGCTGGGTAGAGGGGCGGGGTGACCAATGTGCTTGCGGGGGTCACTAGCCCAGAATTATCAGGCGCCTGAAACAACAAGGTCAAGAATGTGACCTGAAGGATAGATGAAATATTTGTTTAGGAAGCTGCAGGCTGGGAGAAAGACTCAAAGAGTTAAACTGGGGTGCTTACCTTTTCTGATTGTAGGATTAAACAACAACAAAAATTCAAGCAAAGCCTACACATTGTCTTTGTTAATGTCCTGAGGAACACTGGTCTGATGGAAGAGTAAGGGCGGCAGAGGGCGGGCGCCGCCCCTTCGACAGCAGCCGGGCTCCAGGCCTGGGGACAGAGGCCCTCGCCCTGGTCGGCCTTCCTGTTCTCTGGGACCGTGTGGCCCAGCCTTTGGATCAAAGGAGGGCATTCTGTCTACAGACAACTGCTTTAAATGTCGCGGTTCCGGGCTGGCTCGCGGGTGTTCCCAGCAGCTTCTCGGTCGGAGGGGCCGCGCCGGCCCTCGGGGTCGCTGCCCATGTGAAGGGACCGGCCTGTCGCGGCCCTCCTGACGCCGGCCCCTCTTGACAGCCTCGTCGGGAGCTGGGCGCGATGGACGCATCCCGAAAAGGAGTCCTCGCCGCAGTCTTTCTGGCCGGAGCGGCGTAAGTGCTGCTGTGCGAGTCCCCACGCGCGCGCAGAGCCCACCCGCGGCGAAGGTGACTCCAGCGCGCGCAAGCGGTGGCCGCAGCCGGACGCGCGGTTCCGGCCCGGTGCCGCGGCGCCCTCCCAGGCCGCCAGTAAGTGAGCCTCTCTGGGTCTGATCTTTCTTTTCAAAGAATTAGAAGTTTAAATCTGGCAAGCTCTGCTGCCACATTTAAAAGTCCTCTGGTTTCTTCACTGTTCCGCATTCCCTGAAAAGGGTGTCGCGCCTGACCCCGCAGTGACCTCGGTACCGTGTGTTTCATCGGCGGTGGAAACGCTAAGTGGAAAGAGAAAAATGCGAAGCCCTTCAAAGACCGTCGGACGGCGGGGCCTTCTCCGCAGCTCGCTGATTTCACAAGGAGTTGAGGACTAACAAGGCCAGATTATAATGCCTCTGAGAAACACCTTTCTGATTTTTCTTAGAGAAAATGTAACTGTCGTCTAGAGGGATCCATTTCTCTTGCCTCTTGCCCCATAAATCACTTCTCTTTCTAGTCAAAGGAAATCCCCTTCCTCACAGCAGTAGCAAGAAAACTGAGGCAGGTGCAAGGCCAGAGAAAAAGAGCAACTTGAGATCTATGGAAAATAGCCTAACATTTGTCATAAAATTGTATTTATTTAATGGAGCAACCCATTCGGATATAGGAGGGCTGTCTGGAAATACCCAGCCATTGTTTTTCATGTTGCATGGCTGGATACTTTCTGGACAGCCCCTGTACATCTAAAAGTAGCTTTGCTAAGTAATAATAGAATTAGCCACATTTGAAAAAATGCTGAGAATGTCTTAGAGTTGTTTCGTGATTATTACTGGTGACACATTTCCATGTGTTCTGTTAACTGAGCGCAGTGTGGTTACTCTGTAGTAGACGTACGTACAGAACTTAAACAGTTTGCATTCAGTATCTCTTCTTCTGGATTGTATGGAAGAAGGTTCTGGACATCAGAACCCCAGGGTTTATTTGTTTTCCTGATCTTTGTTTATACATATATTTTTAAAATGCTGTGAGACCTTGTCAATCTCACAGCACTTCTATTGCCACAATATTTGGAATGAACTAGAAAGATGCTTTTGGGTTTCTAAGGACAGCCCTTGTGTCTGACTCAGGCCCAACACCAGGTCCTGACTTTGGTCTTCAGATCTCATCCAGAATCAAGACTGCATTCATTCTCATGAGCTATCCATTCATGAGGCTGATGCCTAAATCTCTGTCCCTTCCAAGTTCAATCTCTTTCTTGAGCCCATCTTATTTTACTAAACTCCTTCACTTGGCAGTTCTCCAGGGATGCTAAATTTAAGTGCTTAAGACTAAATTCATAATGTTTCCTCCAAAAAGTAGCCTCTATGACACCCTTTATTTTATCACAGCTATGATTTGAATGTATGTGACCCTCCAAAATTCGAGATCCAATGTAACAGTACTAAGAGGTAAGGACTGTCAAAGGCAATTAGGCCATGTGGGCCCTGCCTTCAAGGATGAGATTAACACCTTATAAAAGGGCTGGAAGGAACAAGCTAGACCCTTTTGCTTTTCTGTACTTTCTGCCATTGAGAACACAGCATTTTTCTCCTCTGGAGAATACAGTGTTCAAGGTGTGGTCTTGGAAGCAGAGACCAGGCCCTCATCAGGCACCAAACCTGCTAGTGCCTCAATCTTGGACTTTCCATCCTCCAGAACTGTGAGAAATGAATTTTCATTGGTTATAAATTACCCAGTCTCAGACATTGTGTTGTAGCAGCATGAGTGGACTAAGATAATCAACAACAACACTGTTTTCCCGGCACCAGACTTAAACCTAGGCATCATCTCTAAATAGTCCTCTCTCTTGCCTACAGTTTGGTTACTGGGTCAGGTCAGTTCTTCCTTTGCCTTTCTTTAAAGCCTTTGTCTCTGACTCAGTCCTGACACCAGGTCCTGATTTTGGTCTTCAGGTCTCATCCAGAATCAAGACTGTGCCCATTCTATCTGTCCTTCCTGGCTGTGTCTATCTGCCATCACCCTGGTCTGAACACTATCCTCTGATATTTCAGCTGCCTTTTCCTGCCCAGTCATCCTGCAGATCACTTCCAGATGACTTCATTCGTTCATTCCACAAATATCTGCTGAGTGCTTACTATGTTCTCTTAAGAAACTCTCAGTGGTGCTTTGAGTGATACCTTAGAATACCATGTAAACTCCTGAACCTAACATTCAGCCCTATGCTGCCCCAGCTAAGCTTGACTTCCATTCATTCTTCTCATATACACCCTCTCTTCTCCAGACAAACAGTTTCGCTCACTTCTTCTAAAAATATTTAGAGTGTTGCACCTCCTTTGGACTTCCTGGAAGTCCTTTCTTCTTTCTTCGTTTAACATTAACCATTTCTCTTACGGTAGTTGCCCACTTCACTGAATTCTTATGACTCTATGGTTTATTCTGTTTCCTTCACAACTGGCACATGCAAAATTGCATTGCTCTCTATATTTTTGCCTTGAGCACCTCAAGAGAGTGGCATAGTATCATGTGCATCTTTGTGAGCCATCAGCCTAATAAAATAAATTGCAAGAAGGAAGGAAAATGAGCAATTATTGAGTGCCTACAGTGTATCAGAGACCCTTACATATTTTCTTTTTCTTTCAATATCTCATTTAATATTCTAAACCAGTGGGTGGCAAGCTCTACCCCATTGGCCAATCCAGCCTGTTTTTGTTAAAAAAAAAAAAAATTACCGAAAGACTGCTGTATCTGTTCATTTGCATATTGTCTATGGCTGCTTTTGTGCAACATTGGCAGAGTTGAGTAGTTGTGACAGAGCCTATATGGCCAGCAAAAAACTGAAATATTTACTCTCTGTCCTTTTAACAAAAAGTTTGCAAATCCCTAACCTGTGGAACCAAAAGAGATGAAATCTTTTATCATCTGTTTTTATAGATGAGGAAACAGAAGTTCAGAGAGTTTGAGTAAATTGCTCAAAGTCACACAGCTCATAAGGGATCCAGCAAAAATTTAAAGCCAGGTCTTTGTGATTCCAGAATCCATAGGCTCTTCATTTAACCACAGAATATAGTTGTTGATTGCTACTGTCTGATCGTAGTGCGGGCATCATCTACATCCTACCTCTTGGATTTTTTTCCTGTTTTTGCAGGAAGTAAGCCAGTGGCTGAAATTAACACAGATTTTTTTCAGGCACACATCAAATCCCTCTGACTGATCACACTACCGTTAGTTTAGAAAACATTCTCTGTGATTTCCCACAGTAGCGGTTATGACACACTGCTGTGTCTACCTCCAGAAGGGCATGGCTACCTTGAGGGCAGGGGCTGTGTCTAGTTCCCTGAGTCTCCAGAACAGCCCTGGCACATAATAAACCCTCAACATATGTATGCAGCAGGATATTGGTTGCAGGAATGACTGTTACTTTGAAAGAGAGAGAAGTTATTTTTCACAACTACCAGATTTCAGTAGAAATTCGAATGGAAATGCTTCCGCTGTGGAGTCACAGACCACCTGGACTTCAGTGCTGTGCATCACTTGCTAGGGATGCCATCTTGGGCAAAGTGCCAACTCGTACAAAATTTACTACTTTTATCCATAAAATAGGAATTATACCATTATATTAATGTAATGAAACAAGACAAGAAAAGAACTTACAGCAATTCCTGGCACACAGTAAACAATCAATAAAAGCTGCTATTATTACTGGCTAAAGGCATTGCATCGCTGCTTAGAAAGACAAATTCATTTTGAATAGCTTTACAATCATACAAAATGGAAAGGCAGCAAAAACAAACAATAAGCAAAGAAAGATGATGAAGAAAAGAACAAAGTCCCCTCTCTTTGCTTCATCTCTGCAAAAAATCTTTCCAGAAAACATGCTGTATTAGTAAATGCAAGTACTTGCGTTCTCAGGAATCTATCCTGCCCTACAAATGAAAATGAGGGGAAGGGAATTTTGACCAAACAATAGTTTCAGACACAAGCCCCACATTTAAGTACAGAGAAGGGAATAAAAGAGTTTGTAAAGCAGCACACTTAATCGTATTAATTATTATTGCACATAATAGCAGCAGTGGCAAAACTGGCCCCTTGCTGAGATTCGCATCATTACCCTAAAGTGATTAAACTGCTGCCAAGATCCCACATCATGCGAATCAGTTCTACCTGGAATAGCTATTAAAGCTATAATCATGCCCCATGTGAAGTCTTGCCTTCGTGTCTATGACTGAGAGCTTGTTGAGTGAGGGAAATTTTGCCTGAGCCTTCCACGGAGGCAAGGGACGGACGCGTTCCGACGCCGGCAGCAATCGTGTGTTACAGGCTCCCACCCACTCAGAAATCCAATTCCGAAAGAGTCTCTCGTGGGTTCTCCGTCTATTTTAGAATGGCTTGCATTATTACATGATTCCCATTGATTCCCCGCTCTCTTTATTCTTCGTTTAAGTTCAACTATATAAGTCCACGCTCCATCTGAAATGTTGTTTAAAAGACAAAAAGAAAAAAAGGGCAGTGGGGACAATTTCTCAGACTCTGGATTTCTTTTTCCTGAGGTTTCCTAAAGGTTTACTTTTCCCCCTAGAATATCACATTATGTTCTCTGCACATGCCTTACTCTTTAGTAATTTGGTTTGCTGTATCTTTGAAATGATTTCAAATGACTTAAAAACAGAAGTCCATGTTTTACCAAGTTTTGTAAAATTTAATTCTTGGAGTTGGGAAGTTCATTTGCTCTCTAAAATGAATCATGAATCGTTCCAGGCAGGCTACCAGCAAAAGGAAGTGAGATTTGCCAGTGTGGCAGCTACTCTGTTGATGTGCGGTGAGTCCGCACAACAGGCCTCCGAGAGCCCCAGAGGGATCCCCGGAGTGTGGGGCCTGCCTGCCCACACGCTCTGCCTTGGAAACTGCTCACATGAGCTCCTTCTAAATAAGTCACTGTGCTTGTACCATGAGACACGACTTTCCTGAGCATCCCAGATTAGACCCAGTATTGGTATCTCAGCCAAAGGCAGCCAGCCACAGGTCACACATAAGGAAAGCTTGTGACCCATGAGGTGCTTGGGCTTGAGGCCTTGTCAGTAGGGGTGTTTCATGTTGGATATTGACTGATCCGCCTGGAGCCTCTCTCTTGGAGTCATTTGGATGTTATGAAAAACACAAGCAAAACCACCTGGGCATGGAAACATAGAGTCAGAATTAACAGGGTCCATGGCATAAGCAGAAGTAATTCCCTCAGAAACAAATAGGAGTGGATTTAAAGAATGCAAGAGGCCCTGGATGCAAGAGCAATGGCTATCAGGAGATCATGTTCCTTATTATAATTGTGGTTTGAAGTATCCTTCAAAACACCTCCCTGCTCCCTGGAGTATTTTTTGTAGCAGGCTGCTGGTGGTGAGAGGTGGTGCAGTTTATAGACTAAGAACATGAAGCAATTTCTGTGAAAGTGCCTGATACTTGTTCTGATCAAATTTTCCATAACCCAATGGACAAAGACAAGTTCATAATATTTGAAGGATCTACAGTACCTGCCTTTCATTTCTAATCAGCTGAGTTGGTTTCTTAGCATAATCCTGAAGAAATAGTGCCCAAGTGGGAGAAAGTTTGAAAGGAGAGCCAGGCAGAAAAGTCCTATGCATAGATCTCAACAGAGAAAGGTATGAAAGGTGGGACATTATAGGTCTCATGGGCAGTAAGTTCTTGGCACTGGGTAAGACGGTGTTACAGGCAGAATTCTGAATTCTGTCCTCCCTAAATTCATACGTTGAAGCACTAACCCCCAGTACATTAGAATATGACTATATTTAAAGACAGGGTGGTGATTAAGTGGTGACTAAATTAAATGAGGTCATTACAATGAGCCCTAATCCAGCATGACTTGTACCTGTAACAAGAGGAAATTTGGACACACAGAGAGACAGCGGGATGCGTGCAGAGGAAAAGACCACGTGGACACACAGAGAGAAGGCAGCCACCCGCAGCGCAGGAGAAAGGCCTCAGAAGAAACCAACTCTGTGGACACCTTGATCTTGCACTTTCAGTCTCCAGAGTCGTGAGAAATAAATGTCTGCGGTTTAAGCCACCCAGTGCATGGTATCTTGTTATGACAGTCCTAGAAAACTAACAGAGATGCCATGCAGAGGGACTCACTCTCCAAGGAGTTGGGCATGTCCAGGATCCAACCGTAGTGAACTGGTATCATTTGGATGCATATTGGAGTCTGGTGGGAGAGGAGGATGCATTTGGGTGCCCACTGTATACTGGCATTGAAGTCGATACCACATACACTCACAAACTGGTGAAATGACTTACCCCCCTTTTGTAGATGAAGAAGCTGAGGCTTAGTATGAGCTCATGCCTGAATTTGCCAGAGAGTGGTCAGGGGTTTCTGGCTCCCAAGCAGACACCAAGCAATCTCTCCGGAGCCCCCTGACAGGAAGAGAGAGTCTGAGTCAAAGTCAGATTGCAGACAGCTGGGGCTAAGTCCTGTTCAGTATCACTAAAGCCAAGAAATGTCAAGGGATGGCTAGTGTAGTAAAAGCAAAGTGGTTCAGTCTCTGAACTATGGGTTGTAATCATGGCTGTGCCACCTGCCGGCTGGAAGATCTTGAGCAAATCTCTTTATCTCACATGTGATATAGTAATAACCCTTGCAGTATTGTGTTCATACTTCATAGGATTGTTGAGAAAATTAGAAGAATCAATACATTTAAAATACTTATTGCAGTGGCCAGGCATGGTGGCTCATGCCTATAATCCTAGCACTCTAGGAGGCTGAGGTGGGGAGGATCACTGAGTTCAGGACACCAGCTCCACTAAAAATAGAAAAAATTAGCCAGGCATGGTGGCACATGCCTGTGTTCTCAGCTACTCGGGAGGCTGAGGCAGGAGGATCGCTTGAGCCCAGGAGTTTAAGGTTACTGTGAGCTAGGCTGACACCATGGCATTCTAGCCCAGGTGACAGAGCAAGACTCTATCTCAAAAATAAAATAGAACAGACTAAAATAAAATAAAATACTTATTGCAATGTGTATTAGTCAGTGTTCTCCAGAGAAACAGCACCAATAGATTATATGTGTGCGTGTGTGTATACACACACACATACGTATATTAAACAAGATTTCTTTTAAGGAATACTCTCATGTGATTATGAGACCTGATGAGTGTAAAATCTGAGCCTGGGAAAGAGTTGCAGTTTGAGTCCAAAGGCAGTCTGCTATGGAACCAAGGAGAGCCAATGTTGCCGAGGAAGTCTGAGGGAGCCTCTTACTCAGGGGCGATCTGCTTTCATTCTATTCAGGCCTCCACCCAATTGGATGAGGTGCACACACATAATAGAGAGCAATCAGCTTTACTCAAAGTCCACCAATTTAAATGTGAATCTCATCCAAAAACACCCTCACAGCAACATCCAGAACAGTGTCTGACCGTACATCTGGGCACAGTGGCCCAGCCAAGCTAACACAGAGCGCGTAGCACTTAGTAAGTGATCAGTAAATGCTCGCTATGATGATTTTTATCATTTTTATAAATATGGAAAAAGAGCATCCCTTCTCTTGTTGCAAGTGTGGGCAAACACGACTGGCATGCCCAGGGTTAAAGGGAGGGAAAATGTATGGTGTAAAAAGAGAAAGAGACAGAACCAACCAAACTGTTACTAAGTCAAACCGTTATTACAACCCTTTCTTTCTTGGAAAGTAAAAAGGAAAAAGGGCTGATATGTCTGGATAAATAGTAGCTACATTATACTCCATCTGGCAGAAAAAGATTATCCGTGTTATAAGATTGGGCTGAAAAGAATGTAACTGCCTTTTCTATTGCAAATGGGTCACTTTTTCTCAGATGACTAAGATGTGGTGGAAGCTTCACCTCAACCCCCAGCTCTAATGGGATGGTGTAGGCAAACACTTCTCAGTCGTAGCCCTCAGTTACTCCCACTGCAAACTAAAAGTGTATGGGATTTCAGAGTTGGAACAAACAAGAGTCATCTACCCAGGGAAATGTTCAGGGGCCGCAATCGTAGGTAAAAGATGGGGCCAAGGAGGCAGGATGCTGAGCCCCAACTTTTTCCAGACAAAGAGAACTACCTCGTTTGTCTTTTCAAAATATTTGTCTTCCACTTAAGATTTTATTCATTTGTACAAAGAGTTTTATAGGTTAAAAAAAAAAAAGCAAACAAGTTTTAAAACCACTGATTTGGCCCAATTTCTAATCTGATGTTGCTATTAACATATTACTGTCAAGTGTTCACGTAGTTATGCTGGAGGGTCCCTGAGACAGAGGCTCCCTACTATATGAAACAGATTATTTTATTGTATCTTTAGAGACCATAAATTGTCAGAAAGTCCTCTGTTTTATTGAGGCCAGGTACATCTTACACGTTCTTGCACATGGTGATCCCAAACAATTATCATCTGTTTATACCTGGCGAGGGGAAAAAAAGAGAGCTGCAAGAAAAAGAGAATAGAGAAAAAGAGCAAGTAGGATAATTTCATGCTGTGTTTTCCAAAATTTAGTCATTTAACCTTCATAATTTTTGCCATATTTGGCTATATTTGTATTTTTAACAGTTTTATTGAGGTATAATTGACATACCATAAACTTAATATGTTTCAAGTGTATTTGATAAGTTTTGACATACATATCATTCCATAAAACCATCACCACTATCAAAGATGTTGAACATATTAATTAACCAAAACGTTTCTTTGTACTACTCTGTAATCTCTCTATCTACACATAACCACTGATCTGCTTTCTCTCACTATAGATTAGTTTGCATTTTCTAGAATTTTACATTAATGGAATCGTTCAGTATATACTTTCTGTCTTTTTGTACTCTAGTTTCATTGACTCAGTATATACTTATTTTGAAATTGATCCATGTTGCTGTGTGTACCAGTGTGCATTTCTTTAATGACTGAGAAGTTTGTCATTGTATGAGTGTACCACAAGTAGTTTATCCATTCACCTTGACAGACATTTGAATTGTTTTTAATATTTGGCTATGATATATAAAGCTGCTATGAATGTCTGTACCAGTCTTTGCATGGCCATATGCTTTCATTTCTCTTGTATGTCTGGCAGTAGAATGGCTGAATCACAGGGTAGATGTATACTTAACTTTTTAAGAAACCGCAAAACTGTTTTTCATATTGATTTACCATAGTTCATTCCTACCAGCAGTGTGAGAGATCTAGTTGCTCCATGTACGAGGGGACTTCAAAAAGGTCATGGAAAAATGGAATTAAAAGATAAAAATTAAAAGCATAAGCTTTATTTCTCAACAGAAGCTTCATCAAATTCAAGACCCTTTTATGAACAATGACACCAGTTATTTAGCCCATCCCCAAAGAACTTAGGGTCCTTAGAATTTGACCATGTCAATGCAGTCTTTTTTACATTATTAACTAAAGAAAAATGGGCACCCTTTACAGATTTTTCAAGATTAGGGAAAAAAGGAGTCAAAAGGGGTCAAATCAGGACAGTAAGGTGGATGCCTAATGATTTCTCACTGAAATTCTCACAAAATTGCTCTTTTCTGATGAGAGGCATGAGCAGGAGCACTGTCATGGTTGGTGGAGAAGGACTCGCTGCTGAAGCTTTTCCATGCATTTCTCTGCTAAAGCTCTGGCTGACTTCTTCAAAACACTCTCATAATAAGCTAATGTTATCATTCTTTGGCCCTCCAGAAAGTCAACAAGCAAAATGTCTTGAGCATCCAAAAAACTGTTGCCACAACATTTGCTCTTAAATAGTTTGCTTTTGCTGTGACTGAAGCACTGCCACCTCTCGGTAGCCACTGCTTTGATTGTGCTTTGTCTTCAGGATCATACTGGTAAAGCCGTGTTCCATCTCCTGTTGCAATCCTTTGAAGAAATGCTTCAGGATCTAGGCCCCACTTGCTTAAAATTTCCATTGAAAGCTCTGCTCTTGTCTGAAGCTGATCTGAGCACCACAGTTTTGACACCCATTGAGTGGAAAGTTTGCTCAACTTTAATATTTTTAGTCAGAATTGTGTATGCTGAACCAATTGAGATATTTATGGTGTTGGCTGTTGTTTGTACTGTCAATCATTGGTCCTCTTCAACTTGGGCACAAACAAGATTAATTTTTTTCCTCACAAACTGATGTAGATGATCTGCCACCTTGGGCTTCATCTTTAACATCTTCTTGTCCCTTCTTAAAATGAGATTGCCATTGGTAAACTGCTGATTTCTCTGGGAGCATTGTCCCCATAAACTTTGCATAAAGCCTCAATGATTTCATCCTTCTTCTACCCAAGCTTCACCATAAATTTGATGTTTGTTGTTGCTTCAATTTTAGCACAATCCATGTTACTCTGATAGGGCCTTTTTTCAAACTGATGTCTTATCCTTCTTAGTGCCTCAAACTAGATCCTGTTCAGACATGTTATAACAAGTTAGTATGAGTTCATTTTGGTGAAAAACATTTTTGAAGTCCTTGTGTAATTTTTTCATAATATGCAATTCCATAAACTTTTTAAAGACCCCTCTTACTTGCCAGCACTTGGTTGAGTTGGTCTTTTTAATTTTATCCATTATAATAGATGTGCAGTAGTATTTCATTATGGTTTCAATTTCATTTCCCTAGTGACTAATGATGTTGAGTGTATTTTTGTGAGGTTATTTACCATCCATATATCTTTTTGGTGAGATATCTGTTCAAATCTTTTGTCCAATATTGTTGTTGGTTTTCTTCTATTGAGTTTTTCAGTATTCTTTATATATTCTGGACACAAGAATATGTTTATCATATATGAGATTTTTGAATATTTTCTCCTAGTTTGTAACTCATCTTTTCATTTGGTTAACAGTGCCTTTCTAAGAGCAGTTCTTAATTTTGATGAAGCTCCATTTTTTTCCTTTATGGATTGCGGGGTTTTTCTGTGATATTTAAGGAATCTATGTCTAACCCAAGGTCACTAAGATTTTCTCCTGTATTTTCTTCTAGAATTTTTATAGTTTTGTGTTTTACGTTTAGATTTATGATTCATTTTGAGATAATTTTGGTATCTAGGATGAGACCTAAATCAAAGGATTTTTTTGTTTGTTTGTTTGTTTCTGATTATAGATAGCAAAGTTTTTTAAATATCATTTGTTGAACAGACTATAATTTCCAGGCAGGCATTGTTCCCTCTAAATCTTTCCAGGTGCCTCTTCTTCAGGTTTTGGTCATTTCCTCCCATGCATCACCGATCAGGCCCCTCTGTACACAGAGTTCTCTGGGTGGTTCTCTGTGTGACTCTCTTCTCTGTTACTCTTCCCTATGAACTCCAGCTACAGTGACTTCCCTGGACTCCAAGATCTATCTCTGGGCCTCAGAAAAACTACCAGCTCTGCCTGGGTTCCCCATTGCTGAGGCATGACCTGGAGACTTTCTCCAGGTCATAAGAGCTCAGGTGGTCTGAGAGCTCACTTCATTTGTTTCTCGTCCATCAGGGATGCCTATTCTCCATTGTCTGATGTCCAAAATCTTGAGCAGTGTTCTGTTGCTTCATATGTATATTTATGTTTTAGGTGTTTTAGGCAGGAGGGCAAATTTGGTCTCTGTTATTCCATCTTAACTGGAAGTAGAAGTTCTGTATATTCTTCTTTACCTAATATTTCCTTTTAAAAAGATAACTTTTCCTTTATTCACCCTAAGCATTTTACAATAACGATCACAAATAACAAATTTGAGACATTGTTGTTATTGTTTTTATTCTAATGCACATTGAATAAACTTCACACTATGAATACATTAAAATGTACATCTGTGTACCACCTGAAATATCATGCTTACTTCAGGGGTACCCATACCACAGATTGGGAAGAACCAACTGCCCTACCTCAACTGCCCTACCTCATTCACCTCCCTCCCCCAAGTCACACCATGAGTATAGAAAATTCTCTGGGAGGTCAATGATCCACTAGGTATTCACTCATATTTTAGACTTTAGGAAAAAGGAAACCTTTGTATAGAATCATGCACACATCTGTAAAAACCTGCCCTTTGGCACGCTCCAGAGCTTTGGCAACAAGCAGCATACCTGCTGGAGCATCCTCCTGTCCTCCCAGGACTGAGTGCATCAGAGCCTGGGACTCGCCTTCACTGGTGCCCACCGCTGGGGGGAAGGGTGACACTCCTCTGTCCCTGCTTCTCCTCCGCTCTGCTGCTTACCAGCTGACGGCTGTAACACTTGGACCTGCACAACATTCAAGAGGCTGGTGGTAACAACTGCAGCTCAGCATAGTTCGGGATTTGGGGACGAGGAAGGAAACTGCTTAACTCTCTGGCGGAGTCAAACCAATTAATATCACTATTTAATTGAAATTAAAAATGGAACAAATTTTATCCTCCTTTCTTATAAAGCTTCACTTTATTTGTGTCACAGAAAGGAAGTTGGGAGCTAAAGATATTACATTTTGATATCTTAGGCATATTCCTTCACAAGGAGGATCAGTACCCAATAATAATGGGAAGAGTTTTCCTGCATCTTCCTTCCAACTCTCATGAAGGGCTTGAACTGCTTCAAACCAGCTCTCAGGAGAGGGCCAGAGAGTAGCACTCTGTTAATCATTGATTTTACTGCAGTAATATCAGGAATCACAAATACAAATGGCCCATAGAACCAGGATTTTAAAAAGTGACATCACAAAGACAGGTGGCATTTGACATATATGTCAGCGTTAGGGATAAAAGGGACTCTTGGGTCTGTAGAACTCGAGGAGATCTGATCTGTCTGAAGAAGACCCCCATGTGTCAACTGATTTTGATGTAAGTGTTCTAAATCTTCAGATTTGTAAAACACCATAGAGATACAGATTTTTTTCCTGTAAAAATTTCTCGATAGTTTTAAGTATCATTTATAAAAGGAAAGAGAAAAACCTGAAGATTTCAAACTGCACAAATTAGTGAGCTGAACTAGAGGCCACCATTTGACTTTCTGCATTCCCTCTTTCACTGGGAGTCCTTGCTGTAAAACTTCTCTGGCATTGTTGTATAAGGAAGTTGATCCCTCTTTATCAATTGGGCAGGGTTGTGCAGGAGTCAAGAGAGAGATGGAAGAAATCAGATTATCTTCTATTATTTTAGGTTAGTCTGTAGTATAGTTCTTTTTTTTAGTTAAAAAAAAAAAGGGTACGATATCTGCAGTTTCAAAAAATTCAGCCTAGGTTTCTGAAAAAAATAAGAATAGAATTACTATATGATCCAGCAGTTCCACTTCTGAGTATATACCCAAAAGAACTGTAAACAGGGTCTCAAAAAAACATTTGCACACCCATGTTTATAGCAGCATTATTCACAATAGCTAAGATGTGGAACCAACCCAAGTATCCACTGATGGATGAACAAATAAATAAAATGTGGTATATACATACTATAGAAAAGTATTCAGCCATAAAGAGGAAGGAAATTCAGACATACACTAAAATATGGATGAACTTTGAAGGCACTATGCTAAGTGAAATCAGCCATTCACAAAAAGACAGTGTATGCTTCCACTTATATTAATATGAGATACTTAGAATAGTCAAAATTATAGAGGCAGAAAATAGAATGATGGTTTCCAGGGTCATGGAGGGGTGGAGGGAATGGGGAGTTACGGTTTAATGGGTATAGAGTTCCAGTTTTACAAGACGCAGGGTTATGGAGATGGATAGTGGTGACAGATATATAATATTACAAATGTATTCAATATCATTGAACTATACACTTAAAATGGCTAAGATGGTAAATTTTATGTTATATGTATTTTACCACAATTTTTAAAAATTGGGGAGAAAAAGTTCAGCATGGTAGAGTTATCAGTAAATATGGTGATCCTTCAGGTGGTCCTGCAATCCAGAATTAGGCAATTCCTGATTTTTAGTGGTGGTGGATACAGAATATTAGATAGGGTAAGCTAATCGCCATTATAATAGACTCTAAAATATAAAATGGCTCATACATAGCAAAAGTTTATGTCTCACTCACACAGTCCAGAGCAGTCCCAGGGGCTCTGGGCAACACGTTGTTCAGGAACCAAAGCTGGGCAGGTTCTGCCATCTTCAACACTCAGAAGAAAGAGTATGGGAGATTTCTATGGGCCAGGCCTGGGAGTGGCCCATATCATTTTTGCCCCCATTCAACTTCAAGGGAACCTAGAAAACATATTTTCATTGTGTGCCAAGAAAAAAAGGGAAAATGGATCGGAGACCAGCTAGCAATCTCTGGCACATAAAATAGGGCCCAAAATAGGTTGGCTATTGGTTTCAAACCTAACAGATTCGGCACATCAACTTCAAGAAATTTCTCTGGCTTGGATACTTCAGAATTTTTGCAAAGATTTAAGAAAGTTTTCCAGGGGATTCATAGAATTCAGATGTAGAAGAAATTTTCAGGCTGTTTTATAAATCAACTTTACCAGTGGTCTGGGGAAAGAACATGGACCCGGGATGTGTTTTAACTTGTCTAAGACTAATATTCCCTTTATACTCAATGGAGATAAAATATATAATTTTTAGTGTCATTCTAACAATTTGAGACAATTTATGTAGTGTACCTGCATGACGCACGGTTATTACAAAATCCAGCCAAATGGTTATTCAGGGTCTGTTAAAGCGTCTCCTTGGGCAGGCAACTCAATGCTTCCAGGGTAACCCTTTCAATGTCTGTGCAGGCCTGACAGCCAGGAATGCTCTTTGTCTTAAGCAAAATCTGTTTTCCCATTGGGCCTATTTCTATCCACTGACACCACACAGAACAAGATGAATCATTCTTTCACACGCCAGTTCTTCAGACATTTGAAATCATCACTTCTATTCTGAATCTGCTCTTCCAGTTCCTTCAAACTTGAGTCCCTCCCCATTCCTGTTGTTGTCATCTGAAAACCTCTACTTTGTCTTTGTGCCTTTTGATCTGGTATCTAGAAAATCCTAAAGACTCCACCAAAATATTCCTAGAATTGATAAATAAGTTTAGCAAACTCTCAGGTTACAAAATCAAGGTAGACAAATCACTGGCATTTCTATATACTAATAGCAGTCAAGTTGACAGTCAAATCAAGGACATAATATCATTTATAATAGCTACAAAGAAAATAAAATACGTAGGGATATACTTTACCAAGGAAGTGAAAGATCTTTACAAAGAGAACTACAAAACACTGATGAAAGAAATTAAAGATGATACTAACAAATGGAAAAGCATCCCATGCTCATGGATTGGTAGAAACAACATTGTTAAAATGTCTGTACTGCCCAAAGTGATTTACAGATTCAACACAATCACCATAAATACCAAAGTCATATTTCACAGATCTAGAAAAAAATAATTCTATGCTACATTTGGAACCAAAAAGAGCTTGAATAGCCAAAGCAAACTTAAGCAAAAAGGACAAATCTGGAGGCATCACATTATCCGACTTCAAATTATACTACAAAGTTATAGTAACTCAAACAGCATGGTTATGATGTAAAAGTAGAAACATAGGCCAATGAAACAGAATAGAGAACCCAAAAATAAAACCATCTACCTACAATCAACTGATCTTTGACAAAGCAGACAACAACATACACTGTGGAAAGGAAGCCCTATTCAGTAAATGGTGCTGGGAAAATCATATAGCCACATGCAGAAGAAGGAAACAGGACCCCTATCTCTTGCCATATATAAAAATATAATTCAAGATGGATAAAAGACTTATGTGTGGGACATGAAACCATAAAAATTCTAGAAGAAAATGTAGGAAAAACTCTACTAGATATCAGCCTAGGCAAAGAATTTATGCCTAAGACCCCAAAGGCAAATATAACATTAACAAAAATAAATAAATCGGACTTCATTAAATTAAAAAGCTTCTGCACAGCAAAAGAAATAAGCAACAAAGTAAACAGAGTACCTACAGAATGGGAGAGAATATTTACAAACTATACATTAGACAAAGGGCTAATATCCAGAATCTACAAAGAACTCAAGCAGATCAGCAAGACGAAAACAAACAATCCTATTAAAAAGTGGGCAAAAGATATGAAAAGAAATTTTTTAAAAGAAGATAGACAAATGGCCAACAAACATATGAAAAAATGCTCAACATCATGAATCATCAGGGAAATGCAAATTAAAACCACAATAAGATACCACCTTACCCTTGTCAGAGTGGCCATTATGAAAAGTCAAAAAACAATAGATGCTGATGTGGATGCAGAGAGAAAGGAACACTCATACACTGTTGGTGGGACTACAAAGTAGTACAACCTCTATGGAAAACAGTGTGGAAATTCCTAAAAGAAATAAAAGTAGACCTACCATTTCATCCAGCAATCCTACTGCTGGGTATCTACCCAAAGAAAAAGAAGTCATTATATCAAAAAGACACCAGCACTCAAAAGTTTATTGCAGCACAGTTTCCAATTGCAAAGATGTGGAATCAACCTAAGTGCCCATCAATTCATGAGTAGATAAAGAAAATGTGGTGTATATATACCACGGAGTCCTACTCAGCCATGAAAAGGAATGAAATAATGTCATTTGCAGCAACATGGATGGAACTGGAAACCATTATCCTAAGTAAAGTATCTCCGGGATGGAAAAACAAACACCACATGTTCTCACTAATAATTGGAGCTAAATCATGGACACACACGGGTGCAAGGAGATGTAAAGGTCATTGGAAACCAAAAAGGGGGGAAGGTGGTTAAGGGGCTGAAGGATAAAAACTTACCTATCAGTTACAATGAACGTTATTCTGGTGGTGGGCACACTAAAAGCCCTGACTACTTAAGCATTATATAAGGTATCCATGTAACAAAAACATTGGTACCCCCTTATTATTTTGAAATAAAAAAATGTGATTCCCAGATAGGAATACTGCACTACAAGTAAGATTTGACTAGGGTAGAGTACAATACTAGCACTGCCCCTTTTGTTTAAGAAACGTATTCATCAGGGTCAGGGTATCAGCTGTGCTGCTATAACAAAAAGACTTCAAATATGATTGTTCAAATAAGAGAAAAGCATATTTTTCTCTTACGTAACAGCTCAGAGATAGGCAGGTGGTCCAGGGTAGGTGTGTGGTTAATTCAGACATCGAAGTTCCTTTTACTTCCAAGTTTTTCTGTCCCCTATGTTGTTGTCTGTGTAGTTACAGGTGGTTCCACCACTGCCACACCCAAGTTCCAGCCCAGCTTACAGGGAAGAAGAAGGAAAGGAAGTGGAGGGGAAGGATGTTCTCACACAGAAGGGGACACAAGCTGTGCCAACCTCTCATCACTTCTGCTCACAGTCCATTGGCGAGAGCTCAGTCACGGTTACAGCCAGCTTCGGGGGAGACGGGGCAATGTCAGTTCTACTTTGGGGGTGAGGGAGAGAGGGTGGAAAATGTATTTTGTTAAAACCAGAAGTAGGTTCCGTTTCTAGGAACAAGGGGAGAATGGACACAGGATAATTAGGAGTCTCTGCCATGAGAAACCATGCAAAACTAAGGAAAGAAATCCCATGAATTAAAAGAAATCAGGAATAACTAGCAAGAATAAGAATTGCTAATACGAAATGGGAGAAAAGAAGGAATGGTGTCTCTGGAGCTCAGCTGCCTGGCTGGCTAGCAGGTAACATGACAAATGGCTAAACAAATGCAATTGTAGTTGTCTGGTGAATAAATGGCTAAGCTTGGTAGATGCTTCAACCAGAAAGCTGAGTTAAAAGTTTTCATTTTTAAGTACTGCATATTACACTTATGAACCAATATAGTGGAAATAGCCTTTCCTAGGACAAAAAAGAAGACGAGAAACCTCTATGAAATGAGAACAATTACTCTCTTTCCTGCTCTCAGAGGAACAGTGAAATTGACTAAACAAGACTTTCCAAACTCCAGTTTCAGTTATCCTATCCTCAGAGGAACAGGTAATTTAATCTGGAAGTTCTCAAGATGTCAATAAATGAAAAAAGCAAACAAATAGGGGGGAAAAAAATTTTGCCTCGGAGTAGGGTGTGAATAATTACTGTGAAATATGCTAACTGCCTAGCTTGGTTTCTGGTGGTATCTTGGGGTTTTAAGATTTCATTTTCATGATTCATTGGCCACATCGTTGAAAATACCAAAAAGTAAAATACGCCTTTGGCCAAATGCATAAATCCACTCAGCTTTTAGTAGGGCTCAATTATTCACAGTTGGAAAGAGGAATTCTTTTTTCCATATGGTGACAACCATCACCCTCAATATTACCGTTGAAAAATACAGCTATATATCCTACGGAACGTCAGTCAGTCAGGCTGCAGCGTCATTTCGGTAAAAAGTATGCGAACTCAGTTATATGATTGCTTTTACACAGAGAAGCAAACACCGAGCGCCCGCATTTCCCATGCAGCAGGGGCGCGGCGCGGGGCGGGCGCCTGCTCCGCTCACAGCCTCCTGGGTGAATTTTCTGTCAGGATCACTTTTGGAGAAGAATAGGAGTTTCCAAATCTGATCCTACTGTGAAACGGGAAATTCCCCATTCTTGAGCAAACAGAGCTCAAGAGAAAGATTTGGGAATTCTGAAATTAGTGTAAAGCTGGTCGGAAAGGCATTGCTTAAAAAATTAAGATTTAGGCAGTTGCCCAAGGAGAGCTGGGCTTGCCTCCCTCAGCACCCGTCCTGCGATTCTCGCTTCCTCCCCGGCGGCGCTTCCCGGCGGCCTCCCTCTGGACCCAGCCGTGGGCCGGCGCGCACCGGGCCGACCGCCGCAGGAGGCGGGTCCCCTCGCCGGGCTCCCAGGGCGCCGGGCGGCCGCCGCCCTCCGGCATCCGGTTTAAAAGTCAAGCCCAAGCCCGACGCGATCTCCCGAAGGGTCAGCCCTCGCCCGGATTTAGCACGTATCCCCGCCGAGGGAAGAGGACGGACGCCGTCTGTGTGCAGTCCAGCTCTTCTTTGAGAGACGCGCGCTGCCCGAGTGCCGTCCCGGAACGTCGCGGCGGTTTTCTGGCTGTCCTTCCTTCTTTGCTCGGGGCTAAGAGTGACAAAATAGGTACCCGATAGCCTCCTTCGCCTCCTTGGCTCCTTGGATTTTGAATCAGCGTGTTAGTGACGCTGCTGGGGAAGGGAGGAAGGGGCGACCTCTGCCTCTGACTCCGCCGCGTCGCAGTCCCCGCTGCCCTGTCCTGGGCGAGAGCGCTGCGCGCGGCCGCGCCTCCTGCTGCCGGCGGGGCTGCGGGGCGCCGGGGAGCGCGCAGGGCCCGGCTTCGCTTCGGGGCAGGAGGTCAAAGATCTGGCGGCGCGGCCGGGCACAGACACCAGGAAGAACAGCGAGGAGAACTCGATGCCGAGCCAGACGTTCTCCCTCAGGCAGGAAGCAGCTTGCATACTCCCAGGCGGGGTGGGGCCAGACCCCGCAGGTGCGGGCAGGGAGGTGGCCGCTCCTGGCTCAGGTGGGCGTGTAGGTGGAAACTACAGGCAGGCACCTGTCCCTGGCTGCAGCTTCGGTTCTCATCCAAAGCCACTCCCTGACCTCACGGACAGTGAACTCCCTGGCTCCTTCATCGCAGTCTAAGGATCCTTCTTCCCAGCCCGTTTCTCAGTGACGCCTTTGTCTTACGCTCTAGGTCTTGCAGTGCTTCCTGGACTGGTTCTGATTCACTCTTGGGGTCTGAGATCAATCTTACCCCCGCTGCTGATAGGACTGATGAGGACCCCTGCCCCCTCTTGGCTGTGGAAGAAGCACAGTTCTTTCCTCCCTGGGCCCCAGACCTACTGTTTTCAACCTCTAGTTAAAACGAATCTCTAGACAGCAGACACCACCTTGTTGCCAAGAATTTTATTTAAAAAAAAAATCTTTTCCCCAGTCTATCCTTTCAATCCCTGGTTCTGGCCTTTATGCATAGGAAGAAATCGCGATATGCAGGAGATTTGGCCAGGATCCTCAGTCTTGGAACCCTCAATCAACTCATACCACAAACATCCCCTGGGGCACCTTGCTCTTCATCCCCTGCCCTTCGCTGGTCTCCTCCCCGTGGGTTGGGCCCCGCTAGATATGAACCTGTCAACCCCCAAATGGAGGCAGCAGAAGGGGCTGCGCTAAGTTTCCTTCCCCCCCATCCCCAGGTGGATTTCAACACTGCGGCCCCCGACTCAGTCCCCATCAAGTGGGGGCTGCCTCTAGCCTGTCTCCTTGCAATGCTGCGTGACATGCATTCAAACAAGAGCTAGTGAAGACAGAACCAAACTATGTCACACACTATTTTTGCCTGTAAATTATATTTCCTCCTACCAGTGTATGTTCCATTCCCTAGAATAATAAAACCTTACAGAATCCATTTTGTATCATGCCCATTTCAGAGTTTTCCAACTTTGTGAGGGGAATTTTTCTTTCTAGGGAAAAGAAAAAGAACATATACAAAAACTTTGTGCACAATTTCAAGATGCTCAGAAGCTCCTCCATGAACCCCAGGTTAAGACCCTGCCCCTGAGGTTAGTATGTGCCTTCTGACCTTGGTGAACTGGCTGTTAGACACTGTCCCCAGGCCATCTTAGATCATCCAAATTTTCTGACATGTTCTCTGGCTGCATGGGGCCCTTCCTCCCGCTCCCTCTCCCTACGGTCACAGGCAACCTTTGTTCTTAATTAACATCACTCCACCTGGGCTTCCTCGACCCTGGCCCTTCCCTAGGACACATGTTGGTAGGGGAAATCCAAGTTCTGGTGCCTTGAAGCTCAAAAGAGCCCTCTTTAAGGAAGAGAGAGCAAAAATATCTTATCATTACAAATTTTACTGAAAAAAAAAAAAACCAAATATACCATGAGGTTCCCTACAATGGCCTTGGAAGGGCCTATGTGAGGGGCCCAGAGCTTCAGCTGCTTCGCTCTCTGCTAGTGTGTGTCTGTGGATGACCCTGTGCAAGGCATCCCAAGCTGGCGCCAGGAGGGTTTTCTGCTCAGAAAGTCACCATCTACTTGGAGGGTTGGGGGATATTTTCACGTGCAGCTCAGAGCTCCCATAGCTTCTTGTTCTCAAAAAACCTGTGCCTTACTGGTGAGTACAACAACAGCTTATTATGATTAATTAGATTTTTAATTAATGTCTCATCACTTAATTAAGAAGGAGCCCTTGGAGTAAAACACTAACTATATATTCTTTCTTTTATTAATCCTCTCTGCCTGATAGCAAAGGAAAACATGAGACAAGAAGTGTGATATGTGTTGGTTTTTATTCTCCCAAGAGGTTATAAAGATGATATCCGAATACCAGAATACATTCCAATTTCTTCCTATAAAACTTTCTCATTCTCAGCTGGGTGCGGTGGCTCACATCTGTAATCCTAGCACTCTGGGAGGCCGAGGCAGGAGGATTACTTGAGTTCAGGAGTTTGAGACCAGCCAGAGCAAGAGGGATACCCCATCTCTACTAAAAATAAAAAAATTAGCTGAGCATCATGGTGTGCGCCTATAGCTACCCGGGAGGCTGAGGCAGGAGGATTGCTTGAGGTCAGGCGTTGGAGGTTGCAGTGAGCTACGATGACACACTGCACTCTAGCCTGGGCAACAGATTGAGATTCTTGTCTGCAAAAAAAAAAAAGTGCTCTCATTCTCTGGGCTTCTTGGTGCCGTTTCTCTGGGATTATTTTTCATCATTCAACTCACTTTAATCCAACAACATTTATTAAGCAGCTACGACATGCCAGGTACTGTTGTAGGTGCTTCAGAGACTTTAAGAGGGTAACCAGGGAATCCCAGTCTCAGAGGGCAGCAAGGTGCACCAGGGCGAAAAAATAACTAGGACAAGCAAAGCTAACGGAGGCTAATAAAGAAATGACCATCAGTGCAACTTGAAACTGGCACTGGAGGCAGTTCCCCGAGGAGAATCTCAAAGCTGGTTGAGCACTCACGTGTCATCGTGGACTGAGCCAGGTGCTAAACACCTCACATCCATCATCTCTGATTCTCACGGTTCAGGGTTGAGGTCAGTGAAGAGATGAGGGCCTTGTCTAGACACCTCACGCTGGTTGAATCCCCGGTGCGTCCTCCCATGGCCCCCGTTGGCCGCCTGAGCGCCCTCCTAGTAGCTGTTCCAGCACGCCTTCCCCGCGGTCGCCTCCGTCACGGAAGAGGTTGTGGGACGGCCGTTGACCACTGTGTCACCAGCACCCAGCACGGACCACATGAAGCAGGAAGTCAGGAAATATTTGGCAAATGAATCGCTGGAATGAGGAGAGGGTGGAGGGAGGGAGAAAAGGAGGGAGCACAGAGGAGAGGAGGGAGGGGTTACAGAAACAGCAAAGCCACAATTCTATCGGAGGCCTGACTCCTTTGGAAGCCCATGAGCTCTCTCCTGTCTCACACCTGCAGTCGGGATCGTCGGAGTGTGCGACCAGCCTTAAAACGACTTCCGCGAAGGAAAATGCTCAGCTGCCTGCATGTACTCCGTTTGGTAATGCTGAAAATTATTCTTGTTGCCTGATTGCTGCCCTTGTGTGTAATTACACGCAGTGGGGGCAAGGGGGCCAGGCCAGGTGAAGCGACTGTCACAGCCTCTGGGATTCCCACAACACCCCTCCTGCCACGCTGATCTCCTGGCACTGGGGATGAGTCGTCCAGGCCTCCCCTGCACTTGGCCTTCAGAAAGTCGCTGAGGTCTCCCCAGCTAAACGTGGAGAAACTCTTTGTCCTCTCAGTCCAGCCAAATCAAGATTGGCAAGCCTCTGAAGAAATTTTTACTAACAAAACTAAGAAAGGAAATGCAAAAACAGTTTCCCGGAAGACTGAAAGTGCTCAAGCTTACTGAGTATATGTTGCTAAACCGTACTTACACCTGAACTGAGATCGATTTGCTCCTTGACTCTGCCTTTCTGGGCTGTATGCTAAAATAAAACATTTGGGATTTTTCTCCAAAGCAGATTTGGCTTGACAAGTCTTCCCAATCTGGTGAGAGGCCGAGTCTCTATCAGAGCTGTTCCCTGGTCTCCCTGCTCACCCCTAAACTGTCCTCTCTGGCTCTGAGCTGTGGAAAGTTCTCTTGTTTGCAACCAGGGCCAGTTCCACGGGTGTTTGACCAGTGCGGATGCAGGATGCACAGGGCCCATGTTCAGAAGGGCCTGATGCCTGGGGCTTAGTGCTCTGCAGTCGCTGTGTTGAAATTCTTAATAATTCTGTCTTTGAATTTGTTTTTCATGTTGCTCAGAGCATGTGTTCACCAGCTGTCCTCACCCCACTCCCTCCCAGGTACGGATTCCCAGCCACCTACTTCTCCTGCCCTGGGCCCACCTGGACCAGCAGAGCAACAGCTGAATCTGGCCTCCCCGTCACCACACCCACCCAGTGACGGCTGTTGTCCTCTGCTCCTACAGGTGTCTGGGCATACATGCAGGAAAGGGTGGTACATGCACGTGTGCCCTGCAGCACTTGGGGCTGAGCATACTGGCAGCCACCCCTGCCCTTGGCTGGCAGCACCACAGCATGTATGTTGGGCAGGTGATGCAGCCCGACATGCACCGAGCGTGTATCTTGTGGAGGCTGCGGTTCCCTTGGGAGTCGCCTGTCCACCATGGGTGGGGAAGACATCTGCCCTGACTTGCCTGGCCCTGGCCAGGCATGATGTGATGATCTGATGGTGGGTGGGAAGGGGAACCTGACAGCAGGTGGGCCACATGCTCAGGCACTCCAAGTCAGGGCAGATAACTGTGAGAGGCAGCACCCACCCTATTACAAGTGTCCCTGTGCTTCAGCATGACATTAAATGGCAAATTCAAAAACCCAAAATGCCATGACAGGCAGAGAGATTCCAGAAGGAAGATGTCTTATATTTTAACACCTTTAACACACCTTTTTTCCTGCTGGTTGAACAAAGGATGTTGCATTTTCATTTTGCACTGGGCCCTGCGAATTATGTAGCTGATGCTGCTTGTAACCACCTTTCCTCCCATGATGCTACATCCTTGGATGAAAAACCACTGCCTTGTCTCGTCCCCAAGAAGTCTTCCCTCTTGGGCTCCATACCAGCCTTTAGTGACCATGCAGTAGCCTCCATGACTGCATCACACCTTGTGGACTCTACAACTCTTAACTAACCCTAATCATTGACCTTGTCCCTGACTCATTTGGCTCTGGCCTATTGGATTTGCCAGGACAAATTTCCTGGCCTTAAATGGTTATTAATCTCATTTCTGCTCTTCAGGAGGAGTTAGCTTCTTCCCATATTCTTCTAAACTGGGCTCTTGGCTGGTTATCCATGTGGCTGCATAGGTTTGTTTTGGCTGCATCTATGCTGCAGAGCCTGATTGCAATACAGCATCCCCTCTGTGTGCCAGAGGACTTTCTAGCTCTTCACTTTCAAAGTCTCCTCACCAGGATCTGCTCCCTTCACTTCCCCTGTCTTTTCAGAGGGAAGGCTCTAATGAGCAGAACTTTTGCAGAACAGACATGATTGACATTCCTTCAACCAATGAAGCCAAGACCTCCCACTTGGGCCAGCAGCTCCCCCTTCTTCTCCAGCGTCTTTTTTGATCACCTGTTATCTTGGGTTCCCAATGATGTCATTCTCAGATCCTATCACCATAAGACTTAATAATAAAGACACTGCAATACATATTAAGAATTATAGCTGTAGGCCAGGCATGGTGGCTAATGCCTGTAATCCCGCCAAGGTGGGAGGATCACTTAAGGCCAGAAGTTCCACAGTGCAATGGGCTATGATGATGCTGCTGCATTCCAGCCTGGACAACAGAGCAAGACCCTGTCTCAAAAAATAAATAAATAAAAAGAACTATAGCTAAAATTTTCATGAAGAAAAAGGGAATAATTTATCACAACTAAATGAGAAGTAAAATATGATTTCTTATACTATTCTAAAAATTATATATAAATATTAAACCTATATACGTATATAACACTGTTCTAAATATATATATGTACTCAACTCATTTATTGAGTTATTAACTCAATAACTTGTAGCATATTACAATTACCATTTTTCATATGAAAAAAGTGGAGGCACAGAGTGATAAGCAGTTCAAGGTCACAGAACAGGTAAGTGGCAGCACCAGGTTCAAACTCAGATCTAATCCAGCCCTGACCCCACACCTCTGGAGCTAGAAGAGCTCCGAGCAGAGATAACTGAGAGCCAGCACAGGCAGGGAAGATGGCAGTTAGCGAATAATCCGAACGAGAGATGAGATGAGATGACGGATATACTTCAGAGAGAAAAGAAGGCAGAGCACGGGCTCACGCGGCTACACCAGAAAGTCTGGGCTGGGGCCTCAGTCTGCGTCCTGACAAGCCACAGCTCTGACACTCGCTCTAGTCGGAGAAACACTGAGTCAGTTAATGCATGTCAAGTGCTTAGAGAACTGTGCCTAGCACAAACTAACTGCTTCTTCAGTGTTAAATATTATTATATTCTTAGCTGCAGGCCCTACAAACCTTCACCTGTGGGGTTGACCCCACCCAGGTCCCACCCTGGTCTCCTGAGACCCTTAGGGGTCCCCACCCTAACGCTGTGGGGCGTCTGCGCTGAGGCACGTCTCTGCAGGCTTCTGCAATCTCCCCTGACCAGTTTGCCCTGCACAGGGAGCCTCTGGCCCCGCTGCCTCCCGGGCCTGGAGTCTGCCCGAGGCACACATGGCCTACGTGGTGGGACACGCCCTCCCGGGGCCTGCCTTGGCAGAGACCTGGTGCTTGTCTAGGACTTTGCATGCGAAAATGCCTCTCAGTGCCATAAACCCCACTCTGGACCCTAAGGAAGGACTGAGAGCCAGGACCACTGCCCTCTAAACTGCTTCTTCTCTGTGCATCCGAAGCTGTTTTATGTAAGCTAAATAAAATAAATAGATGTGTGTATTTTATTTTTTAGCTACAGTGTTTCTTCCCTTATCCTCAAGGTGCACATCCCAAGACCCCCAGTGGATGCCTGAAACCTCAGATAGTACTGAACCCTATATATACTGGGTTTTCCTATACAAACATACCCATGATAAAGTTTCATTTATAAATTCAGCACAGTAAGAGAGCGACAACAGTAACTGATAATAAACTAGAACAATTCTAAGAATATGCCAGCGTCACTACTCTTGTGCTTTGGGGCCACTATTAAGTCAAATAAGAGTGACTTGAACAAGCACAGTGACACTGAGACAGTCTGACAGTCTGACAACGGAGACAACCACTAAGCGACTAACAGGTGGGGAGTGTAGACAGCGTGGACGCGCTGGGCAGAGAGACGATTCATGTCCCCAGCAGGACGGAATGGGAAGGCAAGAGATTTCATCATGTGACTCAGAATGGTTCACAATTTAAAACTTATGAAGTGTTTATTTCTGGAATTTTCCATTTAATTTTCAGATTGCAATTGACTGCAGGTAACTGAAACTGTGGACAAAGAAGCCGTAGATAAGGGGACTACTGTATTTGGGAAGACATTAGATTGGACCATGTCATCTACAGGAGCTGCTGAACTAAATATTGTCAACTATTTACTTGGGACAAAAAAAACCTGTATTAACTGTTTAAGTTTAAAATGTGAGCAGCATCACTTTGCTGCAGTGTGATTGTGGCAATGTGAACACGTATCATTGACCTGAACCACAAGCAACTGCCATAGGAACTTAGCAGTATCTTGATGCCCACTTCCCGGGGCCCGCTCTTTAGAAGGGCCTCCCGGGTGGAGTTTCAAGCCTTTTGGAGAGAGAATGCTGGAAGAACAGACTAACCAACTCAAGTCAGGGCTGCCTGCAGGGACACTTTCAAGGTCAACATTTTGCCATTTTTAATAATTTTTGAACAAGGAGCTCTGCATTTTCACTTCACCGGGCCCCACAAACTATGTAGCTAGTCCTGCTAAGACATCTGAGTTGAAGAGGGACAAAAGAACAAGAAACAAAAATCAGAGTTGCTAGTTAAGATCTCCACCAGCTTTCTCTAGTTCCATGTTCTCAACTTTAATCTCCATGACCTTGCGTGGACAGTATTGCCTTATTAGACTTTGCCAACATCTTGAAGGAACTAAGAGTGTGAACTCGGACATACCTAGAGCCAGACACTCTAAGAAAAACCTAAGTCTACAATGGATCAGCTCTGGAGACTCTGGCCAAGTTCCCCAACTGCTTTATGCCTCTGTCTGCTCATCTATAAAACGGCAAAACCAGTCGCTCCAGAGGGATGTCGTGAAAATTGAGGGAGAGAGTGAGCTTAGAGTGCCCAGCAGAGTGTCCTGCACATAGTGAGTGCTTGGTGAATAATAACTATAAATACATAAGGTTACACTTTTTGCCAAAGGGTCATTGAATAGACAGAGATTATGACAAGAGCAGAAAATTTGTATCAACTCATGAAAAAAGGCAGAGCCTGGTGACTATGACTTTTCTATCCCAGAGAAGGATCTGTGAGGGGTGACCACCCTCTTCTGATGTCATATTGCTGCTGCTGGTTTAAATGTTGTGTTGTTATTGTTTGTTATTGCAAATCTGAGCTTTTGATCTTACATTCAAAGTCAGCAGAACTCATGGAAGAAAGGAACCGGGTAGGTGGGGCTGGCAGGAAGGGTTCTATGAAGGGAACTAGGAGAGCCCAGCCCCGTCCTGACTGAGTTGTGTTAGGTACAGGATCTGGCCCATATAAATGTGTCAGTCTTTAGAGTTTCCATTTTCTTTCTGCTCTGGAGAGTCGGGGAGAGGTTCAAGTGTTCATCTTCATTTGCTTTGGAAGCTCTCTTTTGACAGATTTTGCAGGGGATAAGGATTTGCCTCTTCCTGGACCAAGAGGGCTGGGAGATCACAGCGAGCCCAGCAGTTAGAAAAGGTGGTGGCAGTTACTGTCGTCTTCTCCCCGACCCCCACCAACCACCCCACCTCCTCCTTCTTGGCTAGGGCAGAGAGGGGTAGGCCAGTCGGAAGGATGCATTAGGCCTCCACTCAAGGAAGACATTTACCTCACTTAACTAAAAAAAAAGCTATGCTAAATATTATAAAATTTTAAAGTCCTTCAACTTTAGGTGGGATGGAGGGATGAAGAGGCAGAGCACAGAGGATTTTTAGGGCAGTGAAACTATTCTGTATGATACTGTTAACATAGTGGTGGGTATGTGTCATTACACATTGGTCAAAGCCCATAGAATGTGCACTGTTGGGAGTGAACCCTCAAGTCAGCTATGGACTTCAGGGGATGATGATGTGTCAGTCTGGGTGGATCAAGCACAACAACTTGGGGTGTCAGTAGTGGGAGGCTGTGCCTGTGTGGGGCTGGGGGACATAAGAGCTCTCTGTACTTTTTTGCTCTACTTTGCTACTCAAAAAATGTAGTTTGTTAATGAAAAAAATAATAATATTTCTACTCCTTCACATAGTAGGACTTAAAGGTCTGAGGTACCCTCGGTGTCATCCTCTTCGGCAGGGAAAATTCCTGGGCAAGACAGAGGCCGTCTCAGAGGGTGTTAATGCTGCCAGATGAGCTGGGCAGCCACACTTTATGCTTTTTTTTTTTTTTTTTTTTTGGACACAGTCTTGATTTGTCACCCTGGGTAGAGTGCTATGCCATAGTGTCATCATAGCTCATAGCTCAGTGCAACCTCAAACTCCCGGGCTCAAGGAATCTTCCTGCCTCAGCCTCCCGAGTAGCTGGGACAACAGACACATGCCACCACGTCCAGCTAATTTCTATTTTTAGTAAAGACAGGGTCTTGCTCTTGCTCAGTCTGGTCTCAGACTTCTGAGCTAAAGTGATCTTCCCGCCTCAGCCTCCCAGAGTGCTAGGATTACAGGCGTGAGCCATCACCTGGCTTACATTGTACTTGTTAATCACATTATTCACGGTGAGACTCCAAGGATATTCATACGGATGACATACTTAATGCTGATACAATCTTGAGTGATTTGGTAAGAACATCTTAAAAGGCACCATAAAGCTTTTTAGACATAAATATAGCCAGTTCCTTACAGCATCTAAACTGCTAAATAGTAGCCTGACAGTGGAGATTTCAAAGGTATCCAAATTAAAACATCCAAGTGAACACTAATTGGTACAACAGGGAAAAAAACAGGTTAACACCCTGATGCTGACAGTTGGAAATTTTGGTGATGGAGCTTCATAGTCCCTGGGCACCCTGGGCACTATCTGCAGGAGATAAGTGACTCAGAGCCTGCCCTGCCAAATCCTGATTCATGGCTCTCCTTTTCCCACTCCACCCCATGGCCCCCAAAAGACAAAAACTCAGAATTTCCCTGAGCAGCCTCACCATAGCCCAACCCTTGGGGAACAAGAATGACAGCCCTGTCTCTAGCTGCCATAGCTCACTTTCTCTTCTGGGAGCAGCCAGTCCCACTGGAGTTAATGGGTCTCCCAGATGAGCTTAGACAGTTCCCTGAGACACCATGTGAAAGACGGAACCAGTAAACACAAAGTTACTTGTAGACATCTGAGCCAGATTGAAGAAAAAATTACAAACACACTCAGTCCCACGTTGAGAGTTGCATCTTCCATCAGCTTCCTTTATCTTCATCCCAAATCAGGTGAACCCCACTGACTGGTTGAAGTTTTTTTTTCCTTTTTAAATAATCATTATTGCACACATACAGCACATACTTATATACGTGTTCATTTTCAATATTTTAGCAGTTAAAATTTTTGGACTACAGCGTTATACTATGTGATGGACTTGGTAGCTCAGATGGATGTGGTCAAAGAGACCTGGATTCAAAACTTGGCTCTGCCATTTACCAGCTATGATGATCTTGGGCAAACTGTTTAATTCTCTAACCTCAATTTGCACATCTTCCACTAACCCATGCCTCATATTAGTTTTATAAAAATTACATGAAGATATAAATATAAAGTAATAAACACACTTAATACAGAGCATCAAAATACTTGAAGGAAACACTGAGAGAGCTGAAATAAAAAGTAGACAAATCTACTATTGTACTTGTAGCCTTCAACACCTCTGACACCCCTCTGTCCGTAATTGACAGATCCAGCAGGCAGAAAATCAGAAAGAATAGAGTTCACCTGAGCAACACTATCTATCAACTTGATCTAATTGACATTTATAGAACATTCTGTCCAACAGCAGCAGGACACACATTCTTCTCAAGCTCGCATGGAACGTGCACTAAGATGAACCACATTCTGGGCCATAAAGAGATGAATATGATGCCTATCACATGGTAAGTGCTTGAAAATTTTTGGCTCAAAATTTTTATATACATATAATTGTAAATGTTACCAACCATTTCTCAAAAGCCATTGAGACTGTTCTCTGTACTCAATATGCATTAACTCTAATCCTATAAATAACCCTTATAAGGTAAATACTATGTGCCCATTTTCCCATATATAATATTGAAGAGTCAGCAACATCTATAAGGTAGAAGTGGACTATGGTACTGTTTCAATAAGCTATATTTGGTAATGATAATAGTAACAACAACAACATTATTAGTACAATAAATTCTTAAGATTTATTTGCCACTTATTGTGTACTAAGCAGTATTATAAGAACTTACATAAATTAGTCCTTTAATCCTCACAATAATGATGAATTAAGTGCTATTATGATCCCCATCTCACCAATGAGGAAACTGAGGCTCAGAGAGATTAATTAGCCAGTAATTGGCTGTGCTGGATTCCATCCCAGGGAGTACGGCCCCCTAGTCTGTGACTTAATCTGACTAGAGCAAAACCAAAAGCAAATTCTTGTTTCCTTTCACCACCACACTGCTTTACTGGATGAGAATTTTATACACCTATTGGGGAAGAAAACGTCTTTCCTTGACTTTTTGCTTCTAAAAGCCAAGATTCCTCAAGGAGAGTCTCCATTTATTCTCAGATTGCATTCGAAGACTTTCATTACTGCTTTTGAGCCAGTGTGTATGTGTGTGTTTTCCTACAGAAAGCATGGACACTTCAGAAAAATATAACAAATAACCTCCTACTCCATATTCTACTCATAATCACCTAACATTTTGGTGTGTTTCCTCCTTGTATGCATTGGAGGAGTTGTTGTTGTTTTACTGAGTTGGGCTCACATATAATATTATATACATTTAAAGCCAGACCCGTGATCCAGTGGCCGTTTCTGATTTATGGCCATATTTGCAGCCTTTGGCTTACAGACACTTTTCTAAGTTGGCATGGAGAACATTAGGGGTGGGTGAAGTTCCATGAGACCAACCCAAATTTTCCTACTCATCTCTCTCCCTTTCAACTGAGAGCAATTTCTATTTTTGCTCATTTTTTGCAGTGACATGTTTAATGAGAGCTGAATGACTGTGTCTCGCACTCCAGGAGTCTGTCCAAGCAAACAGGCTCCATCGAGAATGAAATGGCACAAAGAAAACCTGTTAAAACCAACCTCCCAAGGCAGTGGTGTCCTCCTCAACCCTCCCCTCCCTCAGGGCTTGGCACACATGTAAACTGTTTGCTAAAATCTCAATCTCTATTTCCCTTGATTTTCTACTTTGCCTCAGGTCCTTGGCTACATTCATTTACATTTACCCAGAGACAGATTATAAAATGATGAACACTTATTTTTTATATTGAGCATTTGTTTGGCATGGGATCACCCCAAACCTTGTTTTTCCATAAACACCTAGTGGAATCACTAATTAATTATCCCACTGCAGCAAGAACACTATGAGAAAGATGTATTTAGATTCAGCAGATAACCAAATCAGATCAGATTTCATTCTACCTAGATTTCTTTTCATACAGTGCTTGAGTCTAATTCTGGTCTCAGAGCAAGCCATAAAACAGGTCACTTAAACAAGTTAAAAAAAAAAAAAAACTAAGATATTGCACACCATTTGTGTGACACAATGTGAGTAGTAAAACGTTGGTTAAATTTCAGGCAGACCAGGGTCACGATCTTCAGCAAAGTCGAACATTCCAGCACTTGGTCTACCATGGAAGGGCTGTGGCCACCACTCACTGCCAGTGGTGACGGGAAGCAGGTAGGCACCTTTCTATAAATGCTAACTGATGGCCCTAAGACCTACTCTCGTAAAATGGCAACTAATTGTCAGGTATCCTGTTTGTGGTTCCCAGACTGCTTCACTTTGCTTAAAGTCGAGTCACCCAGCCGGAGTAATTGTGTGGGGTGCAGCCAAGCCAATGAAAGGCCTTGCGTTTAAGAGACTGCTACCACAGGGCGTCCCAGCCCCAGCCCCAGCCCCAGGCCAGGGTTGACCTCAGCCCTACCTATGCAAGCTACTGATTGTCTTCAGGGAGGGACCCAAAGAACACTGTGCCAAAGTGTCCTGTCAGGACTTGTCGCTACTGGGACTAAGCTGGCCACTGCTGGGGCTTGTCTTTTGAGGCTATAAGGGTACAATTAATTGCGACAGCTGTGGCTTAATGTGTCCCTAAGCACTTTGTTGATCTTGATGGTAATGACAACAATGGAAAAAATAATATCAATATATCTGAAATGCTCAAGGATGTTTCCTCAAGGTTCAGCTGGTGTGGCTTTTACCTAATCATGCCGGGATCACACGAAAACTATCGTGGTTAATTTTTAAACATTAACAAGGACAGTTGACAAGCACATAATGACTGTTTATCAAGAATTATATGTGTTTCTGAGCATTTATTTACTTAATCTTTTTAAAATTAAGCTCATAGTTTCTACAACTCCTAATGTTAAGCACAAGTGACTGCTTTGAACTTCACACAGTACATTGAAATGTGTCTTGAAGTTGTGTGCATTTCTGAGGTTTTATTTGATCAGTCAAATAATTCAATGTATTTTTGAATGTTTGACCAGTTATTGCAAAGTTTAAAAGTTTTAAGACACGTAAAAATAGCTGGCTCATAGGTAAGAACTCTAAACAAACACAGAAAAAATTGTACTAAGACTTTGGAGGACAGAGCAAATGGATTCTGACTGAAATGTAAGTCTGCAAAACGGAAGGCAGAGAACTTTGAAGAAAAAATGGAATAATTGCCAATAACAATTGGAGAGGAGAATTCTGAATAAATGGAAATAGGAAATACTTAGAGTTTCCAAGCTATAATCAGTGAGAAGAACATAGCATAAGCTAAGTCTCTTTTAAACAGTAATAAGATAATGGATTGATACCAAATAGGAACATTAAATTTTGACATGATGGAAAAGTTTCTCTCAATCCATTGTATGTATGTATGAATCCATTGTATGAAACTAGCTATCTGCCCACCAACTCATTTTACTATTCCTACTGGACATACAACTAGACTATATTTCCCAGACTTCCTTGCAGTTTGCTGTGGCCATGCACCTAAGTTCTAGTAATGGGATGTGGGTCAGAAGCGATGTTTGCCACCTCCACGCCTGGCCCAGAGGCCTCCCATGCAATCCTCCATGCTCTTGCTCTTCTTCTCTCATCTGCTGGCCAAATGCTGAGCCTCCGCTGGAGAAATTCAAGGCCTGAAGATAGGGTGGAGCTGCTAGGAGAAGGAGCAGCCTCCCTGCCATGTGGGACTGCAGTATGAACAGGAGAAAACTATCTCCACGGAGCTATGGGGCTTGTTGGTTAGCCTGGCTGGCACACGTGAGAGTTGTCTCTTAGATTGCAAAGGACAAGATACACCCAAAGCAAATTGGTAGGCTATGTATAACAGGGCACAACTCTGTTACCATCCACGGTTCAAGATTACTTCATCTGCTATATTTATTTAGTTTTAGGTTGTTCTTTCAAAGGTTTGGTTATTGGATCCCTTAACATTTTGGACTGGCAAAGAACAAGAGTTTAGAATAAACTATGTAAACAAACGAACAAATATGTGTGGCTATTTTATTAATAAGAGTTAACATATACTAAGTGCAGTTGTGGTTTTTTTAAAGTTCTAAGAAAATATTTTACCTAATATCCTACAAGACAGAAACACTAAATGTTGTACATCATCTTCTGTCCAACCTCCTTGCTCTCTCCTATGGGAATTTTCTGCATGTTCTTGACTTCCATTACAATCTATGTATTGGTATTACTCAGATCTCTATCTCAAGCCCAAATCTGTATCTCTTGCCCAGATTCTTCTCCTCAAGATTTGAACCATGTACCCAATTGCTTCCTGGGAATTTTCACTTGGGTGCCCAAAATAACAGGCATCCAAATAAATGAGTCATGGAGATACAAAGGACTAGTAGAAAGTACCTTTACTGGATACTGTGGGTTATCGCCTTAGCATCAAATCCCGTCATTCCCTTTTCCTTCTAAAGAGAACCCTGATTTGGTTCATGTCTATGCTCCCCCACCCAGCAATGTTCCTAGGGGAAGCTGACCCAATCTCTACTTTAGGGGTGATCTGTTTGGGCTAAGGGTAGTCTAACTGCTTCAGGCATAGGCATGTGCCAAAGACATGCTGGAAAGGCTCTGGGGAATATTTCCTTAGTCCTTGGAGAGAACTACAAAAAAAGATGGGGGGTCGGGGGGGGTTACGGGGGGATGGATGTCTGGGGAAAATGCCACAAGGAAAAGCAGGTATAGAGTAGAGCTCAGAGATTAAGTGCACATATTCTTGTGCCAGAGATCCTGGGTTTGAATCTAACACTTACTAATTATTCAATCTTCAGCAAATGACTTAGTCTTTCAGTGCCTCCATTTTCTTATTTGTAAAATGAATCATGAGGGGGAAAATGAGTTAATGCATATAAAATACTGGCACATAGCAAATACTATATAACTATTGCTCATTATTATGTTGCTTTGGATGTTGTATGCTTGCAGCTGCTAAAATTATCTTGCTATCAGCCTGAGGATTTAAAGGAACTCCAAGGATGCAAAGAAATTGGAAGCAAAGTTCTTCAAAATCTACTGAAGTAAAGAAATAGAAAGAACCTGAGTCTTCAATGACATGTTTGAACTTTGGAATCATTCAGCCCTCTACCCTGCTGAATATCCTATAATATGGGATAATAAACTCCCTCATTGTTCAAGCCTTACTGTTTGGATTAGGTTTTCTGTTATTCATGACCAAATGCATCAACTTGACACATTAACTAGTGCAAGGCTTTGAGTACTTTCTGAAATCATGGAACCCTAAAAAAATTTAATAACATGAGTGATAAATAAAATTTTCTGTTTAAAAAAAGAAATCATTTTGTAGGTTAAAATCCTTTCGGATTAAGCATCTCCCATCCCCATCCACCTCTTTCTCCCTCCCCAAAGGTAACCACAATTATATCTTTTGCATGTGTTCTTTTCTAATTTTTTCTCATTTATTTATATAAAGATATGGGCATCCAAAGAAAATATACAACACTGTTTTATGTATGTATCAGTGTAAGTGGTTTTATACTGTTGTCCACATCTTTCTGCAAAGTTGCTTCTTCAGCCAACGATGTATTAGTATTTTAGACAGCTAGCTATAATTACTATATAAATTGACTTCTGTGGTTTCGTGGTGTAATGGTATGCACTCAGGACTCTGAATACATCTTTGGGTTTTTTTTGTTTTTTTTTTTTGAGACAGAGTCTCACTCTGTTGCCTGGGCTACAATGCCGTGGCGTCAGCCTAGCTCACAGCAACCTCAAACTCCTGGGCTCACGCGATCCTTC
>CAUYRT010081030.1:0-14928 GCA_963574885.1 Lepilemur ruficaudatus
AGGCCCAGCTACTCGGGAGGCTGAGGCAGAAGGATTGCTTGAGCCCAGGAGTTTGAGGTTGCTGTGAGCTAGGCTGATGCCATGGCACTCTACAGCCCGGGCAACAGAGTGAGACTCTGTCTCAAAAAAAAAAAAAAAAAATATGGAGTGTTGTGATTAAAAGTTTTAGAATCTATGGATGATACTATTTTCCTTCAAAGAGGATTACTTTTCTTCTTGTAGGCAGGAGACATGGACAGATGAGCTTGACCCAATAACGACTGAGATACTTTGAGGCTGCCTCACTGGTTTTCTTATGATGCCTTATGTATCTCCACTTTGCCCTTAATCCTAGCACTTAAGCTTTTGTGGTTTTAACTGAAAATCGGAAGTTCTTTTTTACCAGTTTCATTTTTTACTGACAGAACCATACCTTCAATTGTTGACTTCTCAACACTGGCAAATGGCCAAATTTACAATTTTGACCCATAAAACCTATTTTCTGTTTTGTTTTTCAGCTTCTGAGCATGGCCCACATGGAGATTAAAAATTAGTAATTGCCTAGAGGTAGAATCATGCACAAAATATTTGGCCTATTTGTCTAAATTTCTTTTTTTTTCCCTGTAAAATATTGATTCTTAAAGTATTTTGTAGCCTTGCACTTAATGTTCATTTGTAAATTTCCATAGAGAAAAAGCAACAGTGAGTAGAGCAACCTCATTATTTTCTTTTTTTCTGGGATCTTGGATCCTAAAGTTGTAGATGCTTTGGTATTTCTCTGACATATTAAAAATTTTTCTTATCTTATACAAATTCTATGTTTATTATAAATGGAAGTGTTATTATGATATTAACCATACAGCTATGGCTGAATATAATTATTTCATATTTTTTAATTAGTCATACCATGTAGATATATAGTTTCAGAGCTGATTTCAGAGGTGAACATTAAGAACACTGGATCTTTCCACTCTAAAATCTTCTGAGTGTTGAATTTGACCTATAGATTTGCCACCTCACGGTTATAAGATAGCTGCTGTAGCTTCAGGTATCATGTCCTCACACAAGCAAATGCAGGACAGGAAAAGAGGGAAAAAGGACATAAATGATTTTCACTTTTTAGATTTATCTTTTTTGATGAAGAGTCTAGCATTCCCAGAAGTCTTTGGTAGAATTTCTTGGCAAGAAAAGTTTCACTTCCTACTCTGAGCCAATAACTAAGGATTCAAATATACTCTAATATTAGTAAATAATGCTATTATCTCCTATGTACAAATGAACAAATGAGGCTAAGACATATTAACTATCTCATCTAAGAATCTACAGAAATTATCGGGGATAATAAAATAAAATCTAAACAATTTGATTCCAGAATGTGTACTCTCAATTTCCATTCATTTACTGATTTTTGAAATCCATATGAATTTTTAAAACATCACACTAACCAAAAAAGGATTGTTTTCAAAGTTCAACCTTTAGATCAGATTTATGTGTCCTTTAGTTTGGTAAGATACATTTAAAATCATCTTTTTCAAACCTGAAAAATATTTTCCAATAAGAAGATGAAGCAGTATCACTACAGCATCAAAGTAAAAGTGTCTCTGATAATCAAATGAAGCCTGTGTTCACATTGGAATTGAATTTTGTTGGAAATATTTTATGGTGGAAAATATTACTTAATTCCACTGCAGTTTAAGTGGAATTATTCAGAGTAAGAATCACCAAATTCAAATATCACATTGTATTGTACCTTAGGTCATCTTCAAAGCATAAAGAAACCCACCAAAGTAGAATATGAATCATTTGTATTTAAACACACAGGCACACACACACAACTGTTGAACCAGTGCTAACTAGAAAGGAAACTGTGATTAAATTAATATTCTTTCACATATGTTTTATAGATTTCTTGTTGGAAATACAGATCTAACATCAAGGAACACAAATAAATAAAAATATTTAAATATAGGTAATTTTGCTATAAATGCCTTTTAAAGAATTAATGTTGTTTCAGATTAGACTCATTTTAGAACTAAATGCAGGAGTTGAATATTTGTGAATAAGTATATAAAGTATTAACACAGAGTCCACCTATGCCAATGCTCTCAGTTGTTATACTTTGATGTTTGCACCTTTAGCTCAAAACTGTATGTAAAATCCTACCAAATACTATCATATTTTGAATATGCTTTCAATTGTCAGTATATATTAAAACATTCTTTCCTCCTTTACTAGTTTTATATTTTGTGTTACAGGTACCTATCTTCCACCACAGGCTATATTTGTGCTTATTAAATCAATTTTACCAATAGGAATTCTTCCTTGCTCAAATTAAATTTATGAAATAAGACAAAACCCCTAAGGACTATATCTATTGAGAATTTCATTTATTCTGTTCAAATAGTACTTTTCAATTACACACCATCATTTCTATGAATTTTTAAAGTAGATGCAAATATAAAATACAGCCATTCAAAAGGTATACACAGTTAGCTTTCAAGTTTCTATAGCTAATTACAATTTTACTCTCACATAAATTACATACCTCTGCCTCTGTAGTTTTTATTTAGCTTTAAACAGCTTGCTGCTCACACTAGGAAGCAAAACTATCAAATAGAAAGGTTTCCTATTCTTCCTTCCACCCTAAGGCAGTGAATTTCCAAGGAGATAACCCACTGGAAACATTCAGCTAGCAATCGTTTTTGAAAGCTCTCTTTTCCTCTGTTGGCCCGCTCGTGGTGGGTGTTCGGTGAAGCTACTTCTTTCATCTGATCCCCTATGAACATTTGTAATTGAAGAGCTGTGAGAGGTGAAGAATTATTCTCTCTCTCTCCTTGAAAATTAAATAGAAGCAACCCTTCTTAAAACAACACTAAAGGGGGAAAAAGAAGTATTCAAATCTAAATATTTTAATTATTATTTTTTATTTAGAAGAGCATATTATCTTATTTAGAATGATTGTGTAGCTGTCATTTTGTTATGTCTGATTTTTTTACCAAGATGTTTAAAATAAATGTTAAGTAATTAAAATATGGTGAGTATGAATTATCTCATTTTAAGGAAACAATAATCTAATCCATAACCAAATGGTCCGGAAGTTAAATAAATGATAGAATGGTAGTTAAAATGTTTTGATGCCTAAAAATGCATAGTTTCCTTGTATCAGCATCATCATATATCTTAGCAATAAAATAATATGCGGTAGAACAAGTTTAGGAATGAATTGTCTTTCTAGATAAATATTCAAATGCTAATTTTTGTGCCATTGTGAATAGGCATAAATATTTATTTGTACTCATAGAGACATATTGTCATTTATTCTTGACAAAATATTTTATTCTGTAAAATCTAACACTAAGAAGTCCATGCATGGCCACCAAAAATAAAGAGAATTTCAAAGTTTTGATGTAAATTTCAAAATTAGAAAGAAATATACAGTGGCTAATGAAAAACTTTCAAATATATAATATTTTTATTAAAATAAAGTCAAGGAATAAAAGTAGTAAGATAAAATTTACCACAGTTAAAAGTACAGTTTTTTAATGCATTTTACATGAATAATGATTGGAGTCAATTTGCTATGGAATTTAGATTGGACTGGATACATATGTAGTACTGAATACTCTCTTTTAAAATAATTTTTATTTTGGTGAGGTGACCCACTTCTGTAATCCTCACTTTGGGAGGCTGAGGCAGGAGGATCTCTTGAGGCCAAGAGTTGGAAACCAGTGTGGGCAACATAGTGAGACTCTTCTCTCCCAAAAAAAAAAAAAATTTAAATTTTGCAGAGCATAGTGGCACTCACCTATAGTCCCAGCTACTTAGGAGGCTGAGGTGGAAGGATAACTTGAGCCCAGGAGTTTGAGGTTACAGCGAGCTGTGATCACAGCACTGCATTTCAGCCTGGGTGATAGAGTGAGATCCTGTCTCTAAAAAATAATAATTAATTAATTCTAAAAATAAATAAATTCTAAATAAATAAATACATTTATAAAATAAATAAATAAATTTATAAAATAAATAAATAAATTTAGAATAAATTCTAAATAAATACATAAAAATATTAATTTTATATAAATAAGCCACATAATCATATTTTTAACAAATCAAACTTCAAAGCAAAAAAAAAAAATAGAAATCAGTGTAATAACATAAGAAGATAGATCAAAGTCTCAGAATTATTTTTAGCAAGCATGAGGGAAAATTTTTTGAAGATCTTTGTGTTAAGTCCCCCAGACTGTTGATTCTGTCCCTTATACCTATCACAACTGCCAACTTATCTCCATTCCCATTTTCAGAGCTTTAATTTGGGTTCACAGTGTATCACTTTTCAGGTTGATTATTAACATTCTTCACAGGAACATCCCATGCATCCTTGCCAGGGTAAACTTTTACATAAAAAGTATTAAAATATCTCCATGTCATTTAATGATCAGGCCTTTATATTTGGGCAGCATTCTCTTCTTTCTAGAAGTAGTGTATGAATATCTAGCTATACATCAGGATGTGTATATTTTTTAACAGAAAAAAAATACAGCAATTGGTTAAATTGAGGAGAGAACCCTACAACTTCTCCTGTTTTTCCTTTATCTCATGATCTAGAGGCCAACTGTAAGAGGTTTCTGTGGAATAAATAGATTCTGTGAGACACGATTTAAAAACCACTCTTTGTGCTGATTTGAAACCCAAGCTTCGAGAGCTATACGAGGACTTTCATAATCTGACTGCAAGATTATGTTCTATTTCATTCTCGCCACTTCACCACATAATTCTCTGTCAAAAATGATTTTATTCTCCAGACCGTATCACTGTGTTGTGCATCTCTCTGGATTCTATATGTTCTTTTCCTCTGCCTAAAATGTCATTTTCTCCTTTGCCCTGCTATTCTACATTTTTGTTAATACTCAGTACAAATGTCTGACTCGCCTTCTCTGGCATATGCAGGAGACAATTACACTTCTCTCATTACTCCTTCCATACCTCCTTTATAATTACATTTTAGCATTTACCGTGCTCTGTTTTCATCTTTGCCTTCTTTGCAACTTCACATTTTCTGAAAGAATTATGTTCCAATTAGCTCTGTGTTTCCAGCAACTGGTAGTGTTCCAGATACTTAGTAAGCACCTAACAAATGCCTACAGAATCAGGTAAATTTTGTTAAAAGACAGTATGATTTAATTTAAGGAAATTCTCATTATTTTTAATTCATTCAATATTACATTGTCTATAAGATAATCAATATAGATATATTTAACTATGAATACATGTAAACCAAAAATATTGAGTACTGGCTCTATAACAGGCACTCTGCTGTTTGTTTTATGTACATTACACATTTAATCTGGCCCAACTTTATGAGGTAGGTACAACTAGTAACCACAGAGGAACCTAAGGCACCTTCAGCTATTAAACTCCCCACGGTCACAAGGCTAGAAAGCAACATTATACATTGACAAGGTACTTAAACTACTTGTCAGACAACTGAACCAGCTTTCACCAACACTGTTTTCTCTGTATCAGAGAATACTGAATTTATAGTATATTACCGATGCTTATATACCATTTATTTCAACAAAGATTCAAAACAAATGTTGTCAAAGTACCTTCAAAATGGTTTGTCCATTTTATCTCCGTTTATAACAAATTCTAGCCAAAGCTTTTATCAGATAGGAATATGATCTGCTAAGTCTGGAGTCACAGAGGTATTGACCTTGGTTCAGACCCTTAACAATGTCGGAGAAAGTATCTTTCTGAGTTCCCTCAACTTATTTTTTCTTTCCTGATTACAAAATTACTATCTAGCTCCAGATATTAGATTAATGCACAAGTTAGGATGAAGCAGAAAGGGGCAGTGATAGTCAAGTCTATTTATTTTATCAGAAAAGTAGAAAAATTTCCAGAACCCTTATTATACTCTGTTTTCATTTTATTTACCAAAACCGAGTCACATGGTCACAACTAGCTGTGAGTTGAAGCATATTTTTTCAACACCAATTTGTAGTTTTTATATTCATTGGTTCGGTTCATCAGCCTTTATTATTTGTTAATAAATATGAAATGTCTGATTTTGAATCAAAAGTATAATTTATTATTATATCTCATAACCCTGTGTATAGATAATTTCTCTATATAACCTTTAAATTATATTCTATTCTTCTTTTCCCTTCTTTTATTTTGAAATTCTTAGCAGGTCCCATTGTACTTAGAGCTTTTATAATTGCCGTGTAAATTAACATCAGAAACATTGCTGTGGCTAATCTGAAGGTGATATTATCCTTCCTGCAAATAGCCTTTCTGATTCATTAACAGTTTGCTTGCATTATTACATTTTTAAAATTCAATATAGATTAATACTACTTTGCTTGCTTCAATACTCCCATACTTGACTTTCCTGATTCAGATGGTAATGCATACTACTTGAAAGTTTTCAACATAACTATCCTGTTTTTATCGTGTGATTCCAGACACATGCATGCACATGTTTTAGAGAAATAGTTTGCCTTAAAGACCAATTATTCAAAATTATACAAGTAGACAGGGCCACTTGTGTATAGTGCTGAGACACTAGACCTTTACTTTCCCCCAGAAGCAGCACATATGCTCTTTTTCTGAAATCACATTGTGGAAACATGGGCCAAAATAAATTACAGAGAACCGCAGGAAAATGACAAGCTTCTGGAATTGTGTAACATTGTCATTCATGCCATTCTTGGTGTAGAGCTTTGGTTGTTTTTCCTTTTTCTTTTTGTTTTTATTCCTTTTCCTTTTGTATTCTTATATAATACCTCATATTTAGATGGCCTCATTATTTCCTTTAATTCATGAAGAGAGAAATATTTATCCTCAATTGTCCTGTGAGTTACAGCTCTTCTTCCTTGGAGGCCCTATCATAAGCACCTGGTCTCAGGATCCAATTGGAGCAGATTTTTTAAGGATACTTTCATCATATACATCTCTAGTAAACTGTAAGTAATGCCTCATATTTCCCTTTTAGGCCACTTCCTCACAAATGCTTTTATGAGTAACTCTCAATATAAAGACATACCTACAAACGAAAAAAATATTTCAGATCCTAATAGATTTTGAGACATAGAAAAAATCATTGAAGGTGTTTGCTTTTGGGGTGACTCCTCTGAACATGGATTTGAACCTGAGTACAACCTAAGTTTGTAGTCAACATACAGGTTATTTATACCCAAAAGACCCATATTGAAATGCTGGGGTACTTTTCATTCACTAGTCATAGTCATTTTTAGCATGAGTGAATGTGATATGTGGGTATCAACTGTGTCCCATGTTTAGTAGAAATTTTGAAACAATCTTTTATGCCTCTGGGATGACTCCCAAATGAAGACGTCTCCCTTAAGAGATGGGCACTACTTTGGGAGTCACATGTTCACTCACTTGATTTGATTTGAAAAATACTGGTAAATATTTGTGAAGAAGAGAACAAGTCATATGAATAGCATGTTTTTAGTATTCTCTATTTGAACCTCAGTCATTTATTCAACAATACTTATAAATGCCTAGTTTGTGGCAATACTGAGTGTTTCAGCTACCGTAAGAAAAAGTAAACAGTCCTTCCCATACTGAAGTTTCCTTTCTAGTAAACCTGTGTTTGAATTCTCCACTCTTCAAATCAATCTGACAAATGAATTTCATTTAAGCCGAAGATTCTTGCTAATTACCAAAATCAAGTTTTGAAACACATGCTTGCATGTTTGTCTATTTTATTTTAAAGTACCTAAAATACATTTTGAGACTGAGTTTATGTGAAACAGGAGCAAAGGCATTTTAGAACTTTTCTGTTTTGTTTTGTGTTTTTGTTAACTTTCCATAGAAACGGCCATTCCTCTGTCAGGTTGCTGAAAGCTTTGATTGTCCCAGTGACTGGGACAGTTAATCTGTTTATTAAAAAGAACTAATGGAGGCACTTGGGATAAATGAATATACAGTGACCTTTTCATTATTAGTGCCAGTTGAGAAGACTAGCAGGGATATTTTTAATTTAGAAACTTTGAGACCAAAATTTCATAAAGGACATGAATTCTAGCCCTTTCCAAATCCCTGGCTTTCCACTGGCCACATAATTTCCTCTTCTTGCTTACTGGCTTTGCTCCTTGTGGCAGATACGCATTTTAATATCAAACTGTTGTTGAGATTCTGTTGAGAGTACAATTGCTGAATGAGCCCTAACCCCAGTATGACTGTATTTAGAGACAGAGTATTTAAGATGGTAATTAAGATTAAGAGAGGTCATCAGGGCTGAGTCCTAATCCAATAGGACTACTGTTCTTGTGAAAAGAGAAAGAGACACCAGGAGTGTGAGCACACAGGGAGAAAGTGGTGTGAGGAATAGTGAGAAGGCAGCCAAGGAGAGCAAGCGTAGGACAAACCAAGCCTAATGACACTATGATCTTAGGCTTTCAGCACCAAGAACAGTGTGAAAATAAATTTTGGTTGTTTAATCCACTCAGTTTGTAGCATTTTGTTACAGCAGCCCGAGCCAACTAACACAACAACCTATCATTGACATCCAGGTGCTCAGTTCTGCTCTCCTTTAACTGAAACGCAATGCACTACTATTCTTCTGGCCTTGACATTTGCTGGATCTTTGCATTGCTCTTTTTTTTTTTATTGTTATTTTTTAATCAGTTTGCCAACTCTTCAATTTATGTTCCTCCAAAGCACAGGCGTGAACCTACAAACACTCGTGTACTTCTTCATACTTATGATTTTGCTAGTTTACATATCTTATCTTGAGAATGAGGGAAATTATTTTGCATTGTACAGTTGGCTGTGTCTATGTACTTTCAAAATCCAGATGAAGATGGGAAAACAATAGTCTAGCAAACATAATTTTATTCCAACATACATTTATACCTTCATTCAATTAACCTTTTTGAGCAACTTCTCTAAGAGAGCTCTTGGTTGGAAACCATCAGCAAGGAAGCAAAGTCCTGCCTCTTAAAATGTTTACAGCCTACATCTTACTAAAAGATAAACACTATAGGCTCATACTAAATGGGTAACACTGCAGACTATAGTGGTGGCCATGAAAGAGTCACAGAATAGCTATGGGAGTGCAAAGGAGAGCACATCTCCAGCTACAGCATCTGGAAGAATTTCATGGGGAAGATGAAATATTAGTTGATCATTGAAAAATGTTTAGAAACTTAAATATGCAAAGCTGGAAGAAGAACTTCTAGGTAGAGTTAACCATGTGAGCAAAGGCACACAGGGGAGAATATGAGGGAAAAATAGTCCTGTTTGAAAGGGAGGAATGGGAGGAGAGAATGGAAAAGTAAATTTAGAGTCAGGCTGAATTTTTCAATCTATTTTTATAGTGTTCTGTAGCCACATTGCTCTTTAATCCTTTCCAGTACTATGACTCCTTTCACTGCTTTCATCAGGGGTATGGTAAGAGTTCCCAGGAGTCTGTATCACTTGAGACCTGACAGCCAGAAATTAGCATCAGGTCAGAAATTTACCAAAAAGTTTACTGATAGAGATCAACTACAAATACACTTTGAGATATTTTAGAGGCTCTGTCTTAATCTTTACATTGTCTTAATCTTTACATTAAGTAACTCCGCTTATTGTCTGTGATGATGTCTGCTTCTTTCCTTTCAAAACAGTTAGCAACACCTTTATCTATTTATGAGCTTCTTTGCTCTACCCATAAATGATTTTCAGTAACATATATTGCATCTAACATATAATATCCTCTCAAACAATAATTTCAGGATAAACAAAGAGAATAAAATACCCATATTAAATTGTGTGAAGGCAAAAATATAGAGTATTGTGTATCATGTGATAATATGAATGTTACAGTGTTTATAAAATTTGGGAAACAAATTAATAATCATTTGATTACACTTGAACCTTTGACTTATGTATATTATAAGAGAAACATATTTGGAAATACTTGTTTTGAGTTATCTGTGTAATTAAACTTTGATTCTTGCAAACAATCTGTTAGGGCTGGGCATGGTGGCTCATGCCTGTAATCGTCGCACTTTGGGAGGCTGAGGTGGGAAGATCAGTTGAGGTCAGGAGTTTAAGACCAGCCTGAGCAAGAGAGAGACCCTGTTTCTGCTTAAAAATTGAGAGAAAAAAAAATAACTGGACAACTAAAAATAAAAATAGAAAAAATTAGCTGGGTGTAGTGGCACACACCCATAGTCCCAGCTATTTAGGAGGCTGAGGCAGGAGGATTGCTTAAGCCCAGGAGTTTGAGGTTGCTGTGAGCTAGGCTGATGTCATTCATGGCACTCTAGCCCAGACAACGGAGAGAGTCTGTGTCAAAAAAAAAAAAAAAAAAAGGCAAAATAAACAGTCTGGTAGGTAAATACTTAGATTTGAACTATCTTGGGCAACATTGCCATATTAATGCCTTTCAAATCTTTAAACTGCAACTTCAATTAAATTCAATAGAATCATTAAAATTGTTCATTTTATCCTAGTTTTACACACATTTTATAACATAAAATGCTAAACTGACAAAATTACTAATATAATCAGTCAAAATAAATTTTCACATAAGATAAAAAGACTATTAAATTTTAATTTCTGTAGAAATATTAGGCCAAATATGGCTTTTAAGATCAAATGAAATATTAATCTGCCTACTCTATTGGCACAAAAGAAAAAAAATGATCAAATGAAGTAGATAACAAAGTACTTAGCACAATTCACAGCAAATAGTAGACTGTTACAATTTGGTGGTACTGTTACATATATATATATACACACATACACACACATGTATATACACACATGGTTATTGTTTATGAATATATATGTTAATTTATACTTACGGTTATATTTTAAATGAAAAACTGTCTACTGTATTATTTTTGGCCTAAATGAAGAGTTTGTGAAAACATCTAATATATAGTTTTTAAACAATTCTGAAAAGATTGAAAGACCTACTATTTATTTGTTTTCCACCTGCAGACTACCTTAGCAATTGAAATAGTATGATGAAACAGAAAGTTGTTTCTGCTCTTTTTTAAAAATGAATATTTGTAATAAAGAAATAATTGGGTAGGGTCAAAACAAATCTTACACTCACATTTTTAAAGAGCAACTAGACATTGCTACTAGAAATAGAAAATAAGCAATTTTCTCAGTTTCATGTAACAAAGAATGCCATTCATCAGCTCAAAATATGTGGGGAAATGCTAAACTTTTGGAAATTGAGTGTCAATTTCTTTACTTGAGTGCTTCTTTTAGGGAAAAATAAGCTGTTTAAACATATTTTTCTTACTAAAATCTAGTCAAACTCCAGGTATAATTTCAATTAATTAATGGTATTGATGGAAAACAATATTGATTTAGATTGTATGTCAAGCAAAAGACTATTTCCATAACTGTATTTTGGAGTTAACTAGTGTTAAAAAGTTAAAGTGTTGGTGTGAGTGATATGAACACCTGAGTTAACCAGAGGGAACATCATATACACCCTGAAAGACAATCAATAGTGCCCTTTGAGGTATATCAGCTCATCCATCATAGTTTTATTTGTAGTATACTAGAATTCACTGGATGGTTATTTTTAAAATTTTAGGTAAAGAACTCATTTCTGAAAGTAACTCAACATGATAGGTCTTAAAAATGTTGAACTTTTGATGTCATTAGAAAACAGGATAAGGTAAAGGTGCATTGTATAATATATGTCTTACATGTCAAGTATAGTTATAAGCTATAAAGATATAGATTGAATAATAATGAGGCACTGGAAACTAAAAATTTAAATTAAAGTAAAATTTTCACTACCTGTGTGTAAATGCACATACTTTCCAACACAACTGGTAAGCAGAGCTGATTTTGGCCTCAAGTGAATTCATTATCAGCTTGTCCTGAAGTTATTTATTGCTTCAACCAAGAAACAAACAAATAAACAAAAAAAAAGAACAACAATGCTTTCAACAAAGGTCAAATTTATGGTTAGAAAATGGAAAGAGCACCAGGATCTAAACCACAAAAACTAATGTGACAGTCAAACTGTCAAAATGTAGTAATTCAAATTGTTTCAGTGGACACAAGCCAGTGGATGGCCATGGCAGAAATACCCAGAAAGTTTATAATATGCACCCAAGAAGTGAAGAATGCAATATGCTTCTATTTTCAAGCCAACCAATTGGAATATGATTATGACAGTGCATAGAAATGTACCAGTGATTTATCATTGAGCATTCTATGTTGACAGGTAGATTAAATAATCATGTCAAAGATTAGAGTTGGTCATTAAGAAAGGAAAACTGCTAAATGAATTTAAAATTAATATTATCAACAAGAGGCTTTAGGAGAATTGGAATTTAATCAAATGTGAAATAGAGAAAACTCTTCTGGTACAGAAGCAGAAAACCGTACATTAAAATGAGAAAAGAAGCTGAATATAGGAGGAACCAAGAGCAACTAATAAAAAGCATGGACATTTAGTTGCACAACTTTTCCACTAAGCAGACAGCTTTAAAACACCAGCAACTGTCTCAAAGTAATGCATAAGTCTGACATCACATAAGCACATACATGAACAGAGACAAGTTAAAGCTGTTGTCCAAATCGTGGACAGACATTTTACATCCTAGTAAGATACTTTAGAATTTTCATAAATGATTTAAACTTTATATGAATGAGATCTGGATTGCAGGTAAAAAAATTATTTGAGACATTAGCCAGAAACAAATAATTCAAGATCTCTTATGAAAGAAATCTTCTAAGTAGCCAGACTTTCTCCCTCTTTCAATCAATTAAATTGGGTAGATAAATTGATATATGGCTTAAATTTAAAAAAAAATATGCTTGGTGAAACTGAATACTGTATTGCACTGCTATTTCATAATGGTGAGATTATTTTAATTTACCAAACAAATTTCATAAAAAATAAAAAATATTATAAGAATCTGTAATTACTTCCTAAAATGATAATTCTAAGATACATTAAGATAGAACAAGAAAATTAGCTTAATAAAATGTTAAAAATGTTTAAAAATCTATTTATAACAGAATGATAGTAAGCTTAATTGGAACAACATTAGAATAGAATCTAAACTCTGACTACTGTAATTTAATATCAACACATTAATTACTTATGCCTCTGTTTTAATTTTTATAGAGATGATTAATACATATATTCATTTTAGATGATATGTTCTAATAAAATAATCTAAAACTATTTGAAAACTATAGGTCTACATTGAGAAATATAAAGTCAAAATAGTAACCATGCTTAAGAATTTATAGCATACTCTTTTATGAAATCAGTACTTTTTGTAAATTGTAACAAATCAAGAGGATTTTTGTTTAAAAATAGTAATGCAAAATGTAGAAGCATTGTTATGATTATAATTGGTAAAGTTGTGAATAAGTACTTTTTGACTACATTTATTAATATATTTGACATTTTATTGAGAAAGAGACTCTGCAGTCTCTAATAATCCACTAAGATATAAATTTATAGTTCTAGCAAAAGAGGTAAAGAAAATATATAACTCTGAAACCATAATATTAGTACATATTGCTAGTGAAATAAATAAAAATATCTGACATTTTGGCAGTTGGTGATAATTAATGGGCAAAATGCTTTTAAATACAATATGAAACTAGGACATCTTTATTCTAAATTTTTATGAGTCTGTTCAATAAGCATATTATATTTATGAGTTCATCTGAATTAATAAAAATTCATTAAACTCACACTTGAAGTGTGGAAATGAATACGAACAAATAGTTTAAGTAGTGTTTTTATAATTATAAGATGGTAACTTTTATACACAGAATTTATGCTAATTGGATTATCTATGTTTGTTAAAACCTATTTTTACATGTTGTATGAATATTTCCCATTCTTTGTTATAGTGGAAGAAATATATTTTAAAAATCTAGGATCTATGACTTACCTGTTTTATAGCATCAGATTATAGGATAACATAGGATGATATTCCCTACATTATATTGATGAGAAAATAATAGAATATAATTCAGAAGGTGATACATGTTCCAATGGAACATAATTAATTTTCATAGTGATTATCTTAATTCCTCTCTTGGAAGGTTACCTTCAAATTTCATGAATAAATCTGAAAATGTCTTTGCAAAACTGTAAGTGGTAACTTGTAACAAAAATTTTGGCTGAGTGAGGTTCACAGAAATAAAATATCAAAATGAAGACTTAACAAAGCAGTAGAATAAATGCATTACCATGAATTTTTAAAACATACCCCTTTTACTTTACTTGCCACCACCTCAAATAGGAAGAAAATGGGTTTGGTGTGGGATTTTCATCTCTACTCATGCTGAGCCCTTTATGCAAAACCAGAAATAAAGATGATCTATTAGTTTCACTTTAGATTTAAAAAATTAGGTACATGACAGGTAGATCTGACATCCCATCTGGAACTAGAATTCATTTGAAACTACATACTTTTCATGAGATTTAGATTTCCATGAGGCCTGTTCCCAGAAACTAAAGTATAGAAAAAAAAATACAGAAGAATTTGCTAAACTAGAGGTAGGAACTCACATTTAAGCAATAGCTGGGATGTATAATCACTAGAAAATCTTTATTGAGGGTTCTGATAAGGCTATGGTGTATCATATAAATCTAGTGAAGCACATAGGTAAAAGAAATATCTTGCTGATTGTCTAGGGTTCAAAAATCACTACCATGTATTCTCATCAATAATCAATGGGAAAATTAGAAGTTTTCACAAAAACAGAAATAGATTGATGTTCTCAGGTGAGAAGATGATAATTAATAAATCTTGGATGAACACAAATATTCCCTGGTGAAACTTGATGTCAGCACCACTGACATTACACATGAACCTTGGGAGTTTGTGTGTTCCAGTAGAGAATTGCAGTAATAGAATACCCCTTAACAAGAAATGTTCTTTTCTGTCTGGTGAGATATTATCTTCTATTAACAATAAAGCTTTG
>CAUYRT010081032.1:0-14321 GCA_963574885.1 Lepilemur ruficaudatus
CAAGGTCAGGAGTTTGAGACCAGCCTGAGCAAGAGCGAGACCCCATCTCTACTAAAAATAGAAAGAAATTAATTGGATAACTAAAAATATATAGAAAAAATTAGCCGGGCATGGTGGCACATGCCTGTAGTCCCAGCTACTCGGGAGGCTGAGGCAGAAGGATCGCTTGAGCCCAGGAGTTTGAGGTTGCTGTGAGCCAGGCTGACGCCACGGCACTCTAGCCCAGGTGACAGAGTGAGACTCTGTCTCAAAAAAAAAAAAAAACAAAAAACAGTAGCAGAAATGAGGCAAGCAGGAAAATGAAGAAACCATCAGGTCCTCTGCTCATCTGCTTAAAACCTTCCAGTGGTCCCCATATCTCACTCACTTTGGTAAAGCCAAGGTCCCTATAATGGACTGCAAGGTCCAGTATAATCTGCCACAGCTTCTCTACCCTCTTACTTCTCTGACTTCATTCCCTCCGCTTTCCTCCGCCACTCACTTCTGTCCTGCTATACTAGCTTCCTTGTTATTCCTTACACATGCCAAGCTTGTTTTTGCCTTAGGGCTTTTGCTCTTGCCTGTGTCTGGACTGCTCTTGCCTTACATATGTACAAGGCTTAGTCATTCATCCACTTCAGGTCTCTGCAAAAGTGCACCTCTCTGTAAGAAAGGCCTCCAACGACCACTCCATTTACCATTGCAACCAACTACCCAAGCCCATCAACATTCCCGTCCCTATTTTCTGCTTTTTTTGCCCTCCATAGCACTTACCGCACCTGACATATTAGCAATTTTGCTTGTTCGTGTTTTGTTTTTCTCCACCCACAGTCCCAACAGAAAGAATGCTCCATAAGGGCAAAGAATGGGGGTGGGGGAGAAGCAGGTAAGAGCAAAAGAATTCCTAAAACATACTTCAAAAACATCAAGCTTAAAAGATCAAAACAGGCATATGAACTATAATAAAAAACATTTGCTTTTGTAAACCCATACCAGGTAAAAGAATCTTTCATAGTGATAGCCTTTAACTAATTATAAGTGTCAAATATTAATTTTTTTATAAGTAGGCCATAACTAAAAACCCAAGAGATTCATTCAGTTTAAGTTGCAATAATTATAGAAACATAAGGGTTTTCCTATTCTGCCACTTATTTGATAACCTAAGTTAAGATGGAACTTAGGATTTTGCAATGATCACATCATTCAAAATCAATCTTATTTCATTCTTAAATTTGGAAATGAGAATTCTGATTTTAAAACCAGTATAATGAAACAAAAAATCTCAGCCATGAACAGCTGTAGTAAAGGTGAAGTAGTGATAAGAGTCACAGGTTCAAGGGTTGAAAAGAATGACCAGACCTTACTTCCAGCTCTGACCACACACACTAAGCGATCACTAAAGGTATGAAGAGCTCTGTGTTTCTTTTAGAAAAGCTTACCCAACATTCTAAGTTAGAGTATATAGAAAAGCAGCAGAAAATAAAAAGTCTTTGCAGCTGGTCTCATTTCAAAGAGATTAAATACTTGAGTCTAGGTTAGAATCTTGACGTGCCATGAAAACACAAGGTCTAGAAGTGAGGAAAAACATGCGAAAAGACAAAAATATTTTTAGTACTTTAACTTAAAAAAAAATCTTTAGAACAAAATTCTGCCATATTCAGTGCTATAGTTTGGAATTACTGGTAGTTTTGCAGAAATATAATTTTAAAATAATCACAGCTTAACACAAAGACTTGTGTTTATTTCCTCTCCTCTTGATTTAGCTCCAAAAAAGAAAACTCAGCATTGATGTGTTCTGTAATTAATTCTGCCAACCAATCTACAAAGAGTTGAGCTGTCTTCAGTGGTGGTAGTCATACCTGAAAGAGCAGAGGGATGCTGGGACTCAGCAAGGAGTCACCATATGTATCACTAGAAATTAGTCAACCAAAAAGAAATTTGTATTACATTGTCTCTTTATGCATGAATATAATAAAGTTCTGCTTAGTAACCAATGAGCACACCTAGCAAAGTATTTTAATAAGGCATAACCATGCCAGGTAACATACTATATTTAAGAACATTTTACAAAACATTATTTTGCATAACCGAGACATAAACTTGACACTGTCAACACGTAATTATCCTGCAGGTCAACCAGATGCTTACTCTGATGAGGGAAAAGAGTAGCTAACTAGTGGTATCTGGTTATTGGAAACAGTTAAGCTGGATTCTTTTCTGCCAGAGAAGCAGAGGGAAAGCCTAGTGAGGCATCCTAATCTAGGTCTCCAAAAGTACTTTTGGGTTTGGGTATCACAAAAGGGTTAAAAATACTTGAGACTACCAGAATAGCTTAACAAGACATCTGGGTGCCACGGCTGTCACTGTCAGGGCAGCCCTTGGAGGGAATGCCCATATCAATTCGGTTTATCAGATGGACAGCTGATCAACATTAAACAGACTTGCTCTGGGCAGACTGAGCGGAGCTTCCTGACATGAATTCCAATGAGGGCCCTCTGCACTCTAGCACTGAGCTCTGCCATTTTTTACTGTTGCAGCTCCCTGGACATATGGGAATCCCTAGTGATGAGCACATAAAGCTGCCTCTAACTCAAGTGACGGCTCATTTCCCCCGGCTGAAGGCAGACATTAATATCCTGAGGAGATCAGACCCGCCTCTCTGACCCCCATCTACTGAAGCAAAACGACTGTCCTATTTCTTCATTTAATAAGCTTTTAATGAAGAAAACCAAACCCCCCTCTCTGACTGCAGCACAGTTCTACATGAAAAGGTTATACAAATACATCAGGTTCTGTGTCAAAGTTTTCCAAAATATCTGCCCCCCTCCCCACTAGAGAGCAGACTCTGTCACTCGCCCTCCCACAGTGCTCGTTCTTTCTGCCACGGTACAGGAGTTCAGTTCTCTGCTCTGATAATTATGAGTCATCACCACTGTATGGCAGGTGGAGGATTAGAGAACTGATTATGAAGAGCACTCTGGAGTTTCCATTTTCATTACAAACCCCTTTCTTGGAGGGTTCATCATTTAACTGTGAAAACTGCTTCAGGCACAACCAGATTGGGAGAAATGACAGTCCAGTGACAACCCAGATAGTATACCAGAAAATGCTGCTGAACTAAATTAGAATATGAGAAAGCTAAAAATTTTTGGTGAACTGGAGTGGGCATATATACTTTGGTTTTAGAAGGGACAGAAGGAAAGAAGTGTGATAGCAAATGAAGAAGACAAGCAGATTCTTACCTGGAGATTGGTTAAAAATAAGGGAGATCTGAGTCATTACTGAAGTTTAGTGCTGGGCCCACTATTTATTGCCAGGGCTCTGTGAATTCTGAATTGCTTCACGAGAGGCTGAGGTTTGAGTTTTCTCTCCTTTAGAAAGCAAGTAGGGATTAGAAGTGTAAAGGCTGCATGCTAAATGGGACACAGTAAGCACTGCAGGAGGGAAATGTCATTCTGCAAAGACCTCTCCAACTAAATAACAAGAGGCAGTGATGGACTGGAAAGGAAACCTAGGCAGGCTTCATTCAGACCTGAAATGTGTCTGAGGCTGGGAAATGTGAAGGGAAAGTGGGAATAAAGGGGCAAAGATCTGTTTCCTATGAAAAAGGGCACAGGCTATACAGTGATATGCTTACAATTAGATTGTTTATACTGCTACCAAATCAACCTAGGTATCTAGAGACACAAGAACTCCTAAATGTCCCCCAAAATATTTCACCAGGTGTTTCCATGTACAAAAGTAGAGCAATTCCCCAGCATATTTAAACCATAGACAATAGAAACAAGAAATGGACAAGTACTCAGTGTATAGGTTAATGCACAATTCAAAACCTATTATATCCTGAATATTCTGATTTTTTATATAACATCTCATTTCATCTTCCCCAAGTTTAGTTATTAACCCTACTTTATAGATGAGGAAATGAAAGTTCATATATATTAACTGATTTGCCCAGGGTCTTATAACTAGTAAGGAATGGGGCTAGATTTTAATTAAAAGACTTTTTGCTGAGGCAAAATGCAATTTATCTGCTATCTATCAAACCTCACTGACTCCCTAAAGAAATAATTTTCTTTGTATAACAGAACAATTGCGGTAGCTACAGCCTGTCACTAGACACAGGGGTTGTGTTCTTCACCTTTGTTATACTGTGGAGGACTCCTTTGGCAATCTGGTGAAGCCTAGGACTCCACTAAGAATAATGGTTTTAAACATATAAAATAAAAAAGATTATGAAAGAAGCCAATTATGTTGAAAATAAAGATATAATTATTTTTCTATTCAAGTTCATAGATCCCCAAATTCAATCCATACAGCCCCTTGGGGGTGTCTATGAACTCCAGGTTAAGCTCCCTTGTGAGGAAATGGGGGACATCCCCAGTGTGCACCACATGCTTTACATAGACTATTTTATTTAACATCTCCAAGAACCTGATAAAGGCAGAATCATTAAGATTTTATATGGAGACAACTTAGGCTTAGAGAGGTCAAGTTATTTGCCTAATGTCACTCCAAGAGTTACTAACAGAGCCACTCTGAGCTCTTTCCATTTCACCAAATTGCCAGCTAAATGTTGAGATGGGAAGAACTTGGAGGTGGGGTGTGACAGAGGCTTGACTGTCATCTCTCTACAGCAATTACTGGTCTTTTATTCCTTGACCTTATGAAAAGCCAGAAGAAAGGAAGTCACACTGGAACAATTTAGAGAAAAAAATGGCAGCAGGTGTATATACCTTTTTGGCAAATAGTCTGATGTCCACTACCACCATCCTATGGGAGAATTATGCATCTCCATGCTGTTAAACTCAAGTAAGAGGATGTGAATTGCTTTTGCCAATGAAATGTGAATAAAAAAATGTCATTTCTAAGCAGGAGCTTTTAAGAGCTGGCTCACAGTTTAACCTGGCCTCTTTTTTGTCATGAGACCAGCAATGTTCCAAATGGTGGCTGCTCCATCAGCCTTGGCCTTGGAGTAAAGATGAGATGGACATGACATATGAGTAAGAAGTAGACCTCTATTTTGTGAGCCATTGAGATTTTAGGGCCATTTGTCACTGCAGCTTAACCTAGCCTACCCAAACACATCATGGAAATAGTCTTGAGACTTTCTTTTGTCTAGAATGAATGATTACATACCGTGTGTATGACAGAGCTGGTGTCGGGTACTAAGAGAGTAAAGTATCCAAATGATGCCTCTCAAGCGTGAATATTAAAGGACTCCAAAAATGGAACATTTCGTGGAGTTGTAAGAGAACTGGAAATTCCAAGAAAAATTCTTTCCCATTCAGAATGCTTGACTGCCACCACTCAAAAAGCATCACATAGAAAGTAAAACAATTGCAACGGCCTAGGAAGGGAACAGAACATCATATGGGGCACTGCAGCAGGCCCTCTGACAGGCGCACAGGCAAAGGAAAACTCCTCATCCTAACTACTGATGATGTGGGGGAGTGACATTTAAAAGAGCAGTGTTTCCCAGAAAGATTTCCCAAATCTCTATCAGTTTCAGATTTAACATTTATGCTTTAGTATATATGAATTGCTTTTTTCATAATCCTTCATTAAAAGTGCTTTTAAGCTACATATTCAATAACCTTCCTTTCCTATAAAAGACAAATCAGGAAAGCATATGTAAACAGTATTTCTGGAGGTAGTGGTGGGTTTAAGGCTCAAGAGGAGATGAAGTTGAGATGAAGATCACATCGGAAATAAATTTAAAGAAATCAAACCATAAATGAAATTAGTATGATGTGAAAAAAGATATGAGAAGGAAAATTGGCATAGCACATCCAGTTATTATTCCCAAGAAGACTACAAACTATATCGAGCCTCTATTGAGAAAAAACAGCAGAAAGTGAGAAAAAGGGAAAGAATGAAAAGAAACAGACAAACACATAAGTCGGCCCTCCGTATATCTGTGGGTTACACATTTGTGGATTCAACCAACCATGGATCAAAACTATTTGGCCAAAAAATTGCGCCTGGTACACTTAAAATGGAGTAAAGGCATGATATGTAAATTATACTTCAATAAAGGGGGGAAAAAAGAGTTAAGGGATGAATATTGTGCTCTGGGTTGATTTAAAACGAGACGTTTTTGAAAGATATAAAGTATGGTTAAAGTAAAAAAAAAAATTGCGCCTGTACTGAACATGTACAGACTTTTTCCCTTGTCATTATTACCTAAAAAATACAGTGTAACAACTATTCACAGAGCATTTACATTGTATTAGGTATTATAAGTAACCTGGAGATGATTTAAAGTATATGGGAAGCACAAGGTGACTTTTTCAAAATGTTGGCTGTGGGTCTGTGCTATGGCCTGAGCACTTGTCTGGTGTTGAGATTCTTCAAAACATTATTAAAAATGTGTGGGTCCCATGAAGACCTACTATACCCAAGTTTACCAGGAAATCTGGATCAGAATGGGTTTGATGAGCTTCATTGTTACAAAATCAGGAGCACAGATAAAAGAAGTAAAGCTTTGAAAACTCACCTGCCTGCTCATTGTCATCACTAACCAGCCTCACTTGGAGTGCACAATAAATGGAACATCCCTGTACACTTATATAAGTGCTGTTTACTTTGTGGCATGAATAAACGTGTGAGATGCAAAAAAATAAAATAAAGTATATGGGATGATTGCATGGGTTATACGGAAACACTATGCCGTTTTATATCAGGGACTTGAGCGTCTGAGGATTTTGGTATCCACAGATCCTGTAACCAATCCCTCATGGATACCAAGGGACAACTACACATATACCTATATACATATGTGTGTAGGTTTTTATACATGTATATGTATATATATACACATGTGTACGTGTATATATATGTGTGTGTATGTATGAGCATATATGTTTGCAAATACATACATTTATAGTCAGGTTTTGGTAAAAAGCTTAAAATCTATAAGACCTAAATCTTCTCATCCTAAGAGGTGACCCAACCTTCCATGTGGTCTGAATTGCAGTAAAAAGAAATGGGCACCCTTGCATGGCAGATGAAGTAACAAGCAAGATATACCAAATAAAGAATGAAAAAAAACAAGAAAGTCCTCTCAGAACCCTTTTTGAGATCTCAAATTCAAGTAGCATCTTTTTTAAAAAAACGCTCAGAGATGACCACTATTGCATTCAAAGCAGATAATCACAGTGGTCTATATACCCAGCCCAGACATCTCACTATCCTTATTTTGCTAGGTTTTCAGGATACTAAAAATCAAAAAAAGTTAAAAATAAAGAAGCATATGCACTGGTTTCCAGTGTATACACACATGTAAATGTATATATGCATACATATATATATATTACAGAAATTTGAGGTAGGCATGGGCATATCATTTATTCATCACTCCTCAACTACAAACTGCTGATAATTACTATCAACAGGGGGAATTAATATCAGGGAGTCTCTACAGGAAATATTATCCGGGAGAGGGAGGGAAAGACATACAATCTTAATATTTAATAGAGGGAAGATTTAAAATCAAGTGACATTTCAAATACCTTTTTAAATAATCTGTAAAATACATTTGTTACCATGAATGAGAAACTATTTTCAAATTTCATATCTGGCTATAAAAATTGTGACTAGAGTCACTGAAGGCTATTCTTTCTTTTTTAAAAACAGGTTTATTGAGAATTAATTTACATATAAATCTCATCCATTTTTAAGTGTATAAGTCAGTGAATTTTAGTATATTTAAAGAATTGTATAACCATCACATGTTCTAATTTTAAAACATTTCTATTACCCTAAAAAATAAACCTCAGTCCCGTGTAGAGTCACTCCTTATTTGGGCTATTTTTCTTGATTTTCATTTTCATTTTTCAAGTATTTGAAATTTTTAATGAAACTAATTATAAAAAGTAACAATATAAAATAGAAATGTCAACATACTCTTACTGAAATAATATTACAATCTGTAACAAATAGTAAAATGTCCATACAATATATATGTCCTCCAAAGCCAAGTATAAATGACAGATATATTAAGTGTCGGAAAGTAATGCTTGTTTTTGTTTTACAAACTAATGATAAGGTATTTCAAAAGAAAGTGTTTTCAGCACTTTAGGTATCCATATATAACTTTTAAGAAAATTACTTTGAAAGGCAAGTATATACAGCGTGTTCATTCACCAAAAAACAAATTTTATTACTTTATAATCACACTATATACACTAGGTGATCCTTTGGTTTCACACTTCTTTTTTATCGCGTTTTTTGTTTAGATCTACAGAAACAACAGAAATGTTCAAAAGGCTGCCACAAACTTGCAAGGAAAGGAGCAATACATATGCATAAAGTAATGAAAAGGCCTGTGAATCACAACTTATACACTATAAAATGCTATCTCCATTCTTTCAAATTATATCACTTTACTTAATTGTAATATGGACTAATTTGAATTCACCGGGATGAAAATCCACAATTGCTTATTTCCTTCTTTTTTTTTTTTTTTGAGACAGAGTCACACTCTCTTGCCTGGGCTAGAGTGAGTGCCATGGCGTCAGCCTAGCTCACAGCAACCTCAAACTCCTGGGCTCAAGCAATCCTTCTGCCTCAGCCTCCCAAGTAGCTGGGACTACAGGCATGCGCCACCATGCCGGCTAATTTTTTTTTCTATATATTTTTAGTTGGCCAATTAATTTCTTTCTATTTATAGTAGAGACGGGGGTCTCACTCTTGCTCAGGCTGGTTTCGAACTCCTGACCTTGAGCGATCCGCCCACCTCGGCCTCCCAGAGTGCTAGGATTACAGGCGTGAGCCACCGCGCCCGGCCCACAATTGCTTATTTCAAATGAAACAAGTGTGCCATCCAAATTCCTTTTCATAGAAAAGTTGTGTAGGAAGATTAAAAGGTAAAGTTAAAACTCACCTTTCAAAAGCACCACAAGTACTGAATGATCTACTTAAAAAAATATATCATACAAGTCTGATGAGAACATATTCTTACTGTAAAAAATCAAAATATAAAAGTATATAGAGCTAAGCTGTTCAATGATAATCACTAACCACATGTAGCTATTAAGCACTTAAAGCATCATAGTTGGTCTAAAATCAGATGTGTTGTAAAAGACTTAGTACAAAAAAGAAAAGAATTTAAGATCTCAATGATAGGTGCTTTGCATTGATTACATATTGAAATGATATTTTAGCTACATTAGTTTTAAAAATATTAAAATCAATTTCGTTCGTGTCCTTTTCTATTTTTAGTGTGGCTACTAGTAAATTTAAAATTATATTTGTCTTAGTCCATTTTCTGTTGCCATAACCGAATGCCACAGATTAGGTAATCTATAAAGAATAGTTCACAGTTCTGGAGGCTAGGAAGTCCAAGGTCATAAGGTCAGTATCTGGTGAGGGCCTTCATGCTTTGTCATCCCACTGCACAAGGCCAAGCAAGAGCATGTGAAAGAAGGAAAGCACAGGGCTGAGCTCACCTTGTATCAACCCACAATAATGACATTAATCTCTTCATTAGGGCTCTGCTCTCATGATTAGCTCTCCTCTCACTAGGCCCCACCTCCCAACACTGCCATGTTGGGGATCAAATTTCAACACCACTTTTAGAGGGGACAAACATCAAAACCATACCAATTTCAGAACTCCTGACCTCAAGCGATCCTCCCACCTCGAACTCCCAGAGTGCTAGGATTATAGGTGTGAGCCATTGCCTCTGGCCAGTTTCCTTGGACAGAAATACAGTACTATCTCCTCTGGGGCCTCAGTAGGTTTACTGTCTCCTTATCCTACTTTCTTCCCCAGAAGTCACCTCTTTTATAGTTTAGCATATTTTCTTTCAGACTTTTGCTATATGTTTTTAACATGTTTGTAAACATAGAGCAAATGCTATGTATTTTCTCATAAAAATATGTTCATACTATACATATGGTACTATAACTTGTTTTATTCACTTAACGTAGTTTAAAGATTTTCCTGTCATTACATATGGAACTACTTCATTCTTTTTAATGATGGTTATTTATCTGTAGTATGGACGTACCATAATGTTCTTCAGGCCCCATTAATAAATATTTAAGTCATTTTCTATTCTCTATTATTATAAACAATGCTACAGTGAACATCTTCAAACATGTATCTGTGTGTATATGTAGGAGTATTTCTGTAGGACATATCCCTAAAAAGTAAAATTACAGGGTCAAAGAATATGTCATTTAAAATTGTATTAGGTACTGCTAAATGGGCCATTCTACTTTTAAAACAAAAAGATAAATCATCTGGTTTGTGACCACCTAAAATTTCTCCCCAAGTCTCTGAAATGACAAGGACATAAGCTTCATGTCTGGGATTCAGTGAAGAGAAACAATTCTAACTTATGCCCTGAGGTCAACCCAGACTTGGCTATTGATGATTGTGGTGGGTACCTTCTTGAGCTCCCCCAATAGTGATTCCGCTTTCTCTGGATGCACTGTCTGCCCCTCCCTCACTGAGATTGTAAGGTGGGTGGTAGCTGCCACGTCTGTTCTATGACCCTCAGTTTCCTCCTCATGGCTGAGGGATTCAGAGCTGAGCACCTAGCCCAATCAAGGTCCTCAGCTTCCTTCTCCAGGGAATCTCATATTCAGGGTTATCTGGGAATTGCCAGAGGCAATACTCCAGAGCAGCATGTTTTAAAACTTCAGTTATTCACGAATCACTTTTGTCATTTCTGCATATACCACATGCACTCTTATATACTTAAGGTTTTCCTTTAAATCCTTTCTTAGGATTTTTGTCTCTGTCTAGAGATACCATATAGAGCTTAAGAGCACAGATTCTGGACCCAGACTTCCTAGATTCACACCCCAGCTATGCCACTTATTAGTTGTGTGACCTTGAGCAATTTGCTCAGCCACTCTCAGTGCCCAGTCTTTTCATCTGTAAAATGGTAATAACAATAGCACATATAGTGTCACGGGGGTTAAATGACTGTATATATAGTTATTAGAATGATAACCTCACATAGTAAATGCTAATAAAATATTTACTAAAAGCAGTTAACTATTATTGCTTTTAAATCAACTCACCTTTCTATTAAAATACATCCTTTTTTTTTTTTTGAGACACAGTCTCACTCTTTTGCCTGGGCTAGAGTGCTGTGGCGTCAGCCCAGCTCACAGCAACCTCAAACTCCTGGGCTCAAGCGATCCTCCTGCCTCAGCCTCCTGAGTAGCTGGGACTATAGGCATGTGCCACCATGCCCAGCTAATTTTTTCTATATATATTTTTAGTTGGCCAATTAATTTCTTTCTATTTTTAGTAGAGACGGGGTCTCGCTCTTGCTCAGGCTGGTTCCAAACTCCTGACCTTGAGCAATCCTCCTGCCTCGGCCTCCCAGAGTGCTAGGATTACAGGCATGAGACACCACGCCTGGCCTAAAATACATCTTTAGAGAAAACTTTACATCTCAATTATCTGGTAAGTACAGATCAGGAGTGAGTCACTCACAGAGCAAGCAAGACTTGAACCCGTAACAGCAAGTCATCCATTATACCACCGCAGGCATTCCCATGGGGCATCCTGGGCTGGGTGTGGACCACAGAATCCCCTGGACTTCTGGATGCTTCTCTTGCTGATGGATAATCTTTTCCTGCTCCTCCAGTCCCTCCTCACCCTCCACCCCTGACCAGCCCTTGAAGTTCCTCTCTGAACCTGTGAACAATCACTGATTTAAACCACTACATCTAAGTTATAGACGAAGAACAGGCAGATTGGAAAGGTCTACTGAATAACTAAAGGTCCCACATAGAACTATTATCCAGGTGCCCGAAATCCCATCCGATGCTCTGACAATCAGTAAATTTGTTTCATCAGCAAAGAAAATACTTTGATAATACAAAGGAAAATTGCTAAATATTTCAAGTAATCTCAATGGCTGGGGCAAAGACAACTCTAGACAGGTGGCAAGTGTGGGTTCCGAGTCCCTGCCTCCCTCCTGTACTTGATCATCTTCCACCTCAGGTATCTACAGTCCTCTTGCTCTTACCTTGCCTCCCTACATCAGAACCTTTCTCTGGGAATAATCATAAGTCATTTATGCTTTAGGGTGAGTTAAAGATTATCTAAATGAAGAGTTTTGTTACTAGGAAGCTCAGGTTTTGAATTATGGTCTTATTTTCTATGAGCTGTAGAACCTTACAACTTACCCTTACTTCATCCTCAAAGTCTTGATTTCCTCATATGAAAATAGGCTTAACCACAGGTATTTCACAGGACTGTTGCAAGGAGGAAATAAATCCCATTAATTGTGTAAGCAACAAGGGTTTATGGAATATCAAGTATCTGCTGGGTAGAGACATGGCCTATTCCTAATTACACCAATTGCTTGGAGAAGTGGGCAGATAACAAATATCTTCTTTCTTTCCTTTTTTGGACAAGTGGAGCTAGTTCTCTAGTTTTATTTATTCATTCAAGAAATGGTCGTTAAGTATCTGTTACATGGAAGGTACTACCCCAGAGGACTTGGAATACAGAGTAGATTAAAACATGGTTCCAGAAACTTAACAGTTTTATTGTGGAAGGAGCTCAACACACTTAGACCTTCCTAAGCTAGATCCAAATTTAGGACTCTTCAGAATAGAAGAATATTGAGGACCTTGGATACCCATCTTCCAATCCTGCTACTTCATTTTAAAGTTGTAGAAGTCAAGGCCCAGCAGTTCTAAGTACTTTGTTCAACACCATACAGGTAGTTATCCAAAGAAGCCAAGTACCTTGTTCAAGGCCATACAGATGACTAGAAGTATAATCCTTCTCTTCTCATTTTTTTCTATATCATGCTAACCCAAGAAGCTGACAAAAGAATTTAAGTATAAGTTTTCTGTTCAGAAATTTCTCAAAAAATTTCTGTTTAATGACAAAATAAAATCAGGTGGAACAGAATAATCAGACCCTTTTACTATGTTGGAGTGTATATGTTTCAGAAATTATCATTTATTGGTGGTCCTTTAGATACAATATGCAGATATATCATTATACAAAGATTTTTTTAAAAATTGGACTAGTATTTGACCAGCAATCTTAAAAATCAAGTAAAATTGATTTTTTCAAATAACATGGTACTAAAATAGTCAAAGATGATGAGATGAATTTTGTAATCAAATTAGTACAGTTTGCCTTTTCCTGCATAATAAAAGAGACATTTGAAAATGTCTCCTGTTCAACCTAGGAATTATGTTACGTTTACAAAATATGTTAAGTTTGTAAATTTTGTCTTCAAGTTCCAAATAGTTATAAGCACAGGATCTGATTTTCCTAGAGACCTCTAAGACCTTTTGGTTATACCTTCTTCTCCCATCCAGTTCTCTTTCTCTTTTCTTATATCTGACTATGACTTCTCATTCTGGCCTTCTGGATCCACAGCGCTCATCTCCACTTTTGACAAAGACAAGTAATATTAAAGTTTGCATACATTTTGAAAACATGCTTTTTTTTAAGGACACAGGGTCTTGCTCTGTCACTTTGGGGCACTTCTCCTACTCCATAAGATTTTTTGTAAATATATGGTTGAGAATATGGTTACCTACATCATTGTGCTTATCCTGACCAAACTCTGTGATGTCTCCATAATTTTCCACCTTTTTGACCTTTTCCCACTTCTTGTGGGTTTTATATTGCCTTTCATGCCTTCATATATTTCTACATTTAATCACCTTAGCACACTGCTACCATTATTGTTTTCCCTATTCACTGGTCTAGTTAACTCTTTTGTCTACAGTATGGTTTCTTTAAAGGAAATCAGCTTCTTTCGACTACTCTGCATTCGTAGACTTTCATCCAAACAAGTCCAATCATTAAACAGTAATCTAAGCCTATAGTAATTATTTTAAAAATATTGATGACTCATCTCTTTACCAATGAATGTGTTGCAAGAAAGCTTTAAAAATAGCAAGGTTATGAAGGAATAAGACAAGCCTGAAATATCTAAGTAGAAGCCACCAATTTCCCCCACTAGACGTATTCCTGACAGCTGATGATACCACATGGTTCACAAACAAATTAGGAAGTCAAAGATCAACAGAAAATAGTAAGGAAAGAAAAAGAGTCATTTAATAAACACTCAATTCAGGTTACAATCATTTATGGCATACCTACTATGTATCAGACCCTAGAAATACCAAGTATAAAAGAAGTGTTTTTCAGCCAAAGAAACTGTCACAAGAGCAAACAGACAACCTACAGAATGGGAAAAAATTTTCGCAAGCTACACATCTGATAAAGGGCTGATAACTAGAATCTATTTAGAACTCAGGAAAATCAGCAAGGAAAAATAAAACAACCCTATGAAAAAGTGGGAAAAGGACATGAACAGAAACTTTCCAAAAGTAGAC
>CAUYRT010081034.1:0-16285 GCA_963574885.1 Lepilemur ruficaudatus
GTTCGAAACCAGCCTGAGCAAGAGTGAGACCTCGTCTCTACTATAAATAGAAAGAAATTAATTGGACAACTAAAGATATATATAGAAAAAATGAGCCGGGCATGGTGGCACATGCCTGTAGTCCCAGCTACTCGGGAGGCTGAGGCAGAAGGATCCCTTGAGCCCAGGAGTCTGAGGTTGCTGTGAGCTAGGCTGACGCCACAGCACTCACTCTAGCCCAGGCAACAAAGTGAGACTCTGTCTCAAAAAAAAAAAAAAAAAAAGAATATCACATTACAATGCTATTTACCTTGACTATGGGGTTTTTAGCGCGCCCTTGAATTGTGTGACCAAGGCCTAATCTCTGCCTTATGAGCAGGGCATTGACTCTGCTCAGTTCCAGGCTGCTCAGTGTTAGAACTAAAGGGTCCTCCTTCAAAATAAGTATTCAGTCTCGCTCGCGGTGGCCAGGTTTGTAATCCCAGCACTCTGGAAGGCCAAGGTGGGAGGACCACTTCAGGTCAGGAGTTAGAGACCAGCCTGAGCAAAAGTGAGACCCCATCTCTACTAAAAAGAGAAAAAAATTAGTGGGGTGTGGTGGTGCCCACATTTTGTGCCAGCTACTCAGGAGCCCGAGGCAGGAGGATGGCTTGAGCCCAAAAGGATGGAGGTTGCTGAGTTATGATGACCCCACTGCACTCTAGCCAGGTGACAGAGCAAGACCCTGTATCAAAAAAAGAAAAAGAAAACCGAAAAGCATGCATGCTCTGTTTTTAGGTCGAGCCACTGTGCTTTTTTAAATGCATGTCTTCTGTAAAAGTATGAAAACAGGCCGGGCGCTGTGGCTCACGCCTGTAATCCTAGCCCTCTGGGAGGCCCAGGTGGGTGGATAGCTCAAGGTCAGGAGTTCAAGACCAGCCTGAGCAAGAGCGAGACCCCGTCTCTACCATAAATAGAAAGAAATTAATTGGACAACTAAAAATATATGCTAAAAATTAGCCGAGCATGGTGGCGCGTGCCTATAGTCCCAGCTACTGGGGAGGCTGAGGCAGGAGGATCGCTTGAGCCCAGGAGTTTGAGGTTGCTGTGAGCAAGGCTGACGCCACGGCACTCTACAGCCTGGGAAACAGAGTGAGACTCTGTCTCAAAAAAAAAAAAAAAAGTATGAGAACAGCCCGACTGACAAGACTTTGGAAGATGGAAGGGAAGTGGCAGAGGTAGAAAGCCAGTAAGAGCTCCCAAATCTTCATTTTACAAAGTGGGGAAGTCAGTAAATACCTGTTGGGGCATCTTTTATTTGTTTGGCTTTTTTTGTTTGTTTTGTTTTTGCTGTAACAAAAAATAAAGGTTTTGCCATATCATTAATGTAACCAACAGGGATAACTAAAAATAGTGGTAGCACTGTGTTGTAGGGAGAGGTAGTTAGTCATAACAGAAAGTCAATAGAAAATGTCTACAGCTGATAACAAACAACGCAAGTATATCTTTAGAGAGATGGAGTAAAAGCAAAAAATTAGTAGTCTCTGTGGAACAGAGTTAAAAATAGGGAGGTTCTGTCTTGAGTTTTGTGCAGTAAAAAAAAAAAAAAAAAAGGAGTGGGGCAGAACCATTGCTTTTCGTTATAAACCCAAATGTATCTTATTTTTTTTAAAACCATGTGAATGCATTACTTTGATTCCTTTTAAAGAAAAAAAAGATATTATATTAAGGTCATCCTCTACCAGAATGAGTAAAAAATATTCTCTGCAAAATGATAGATGTTTCATTTTGCACCAGGCCCTGTTAAAAATAAATAAATAAGGTGGTGGTGGTTTGTTTCTACACAGCTCTTTAGCATTGGTTCTTTCTGTGACGGTTTTCTGCAGTACCACGGGTTTGTTTTGTTTCTTACCTGTCTCCCTCCACCACTACTAGAAGGTGGGGTCCAAGAGAGAAGGGATGGTTGACTCTTAATCCTTGCTGTTGCCCAGGCTGGAGTGCAGTGTCTATTCACAGGTGTGATCATGCCCACGGCAGCCTCAAACTCCTGGGCTCAAGTGATCCTCCCGCCTCAGCCTCCTGAGTAGCTGGGACTACAGGCGCACACCACAGCTCCTGGCTATTCCTTTTTTACGAAGGAGAACTTTATAGAAATTCATTATCACTATGCTATTTTTGAAATTATGTCTACTTTTATTAGCATATTTTCACTCATTCAACAAATATTTGCTGAAGTCTTGCTGAGTCCCAGGCACTATTCCAGGTACTAGGGGTACAGTGATGAAGGTCAAGCCCTTGACCTCAAACCGTTGACTTCTGCTGACTGCTTTACTAAATCAAGGCCAGGTAATCGCTGTTTCATGAACTCCCTGAGTTTTATGCCCAGGCTGGGTATAATACACCAGACCATGCTCCTTGTCAATTTCCTTTCAGCTCTGCTAAAAATGGAGGGAGAGATTGATCACATCAGATACAAGAAAAATGTTATGTTTAAGTTAATGGTGTCTGATGCTTTGGGAAATATTAACATTTCCTTGCAAAGATAGAGAGCTAGTGCTGGTCCATTTAATCGAAAAGTGACCCAACCAGAGGGAGACAGATTTTTAAACTGCAAAGAAAAGAAACCGAAAAATAAATCCCCCAACATGTGATGATGTGTTCATTGACTATTTTGGACCAAAAATTAATTTTATCATTGAATCGAGTTAAGACTGCCATAGGCACTTTATACGAACAATGCTCGTGGTAATCGTTCCACAGAATTTTTTAAAAAGCAAAATGATGAGAGAATGACAAGCTACTAAATTTGAATTCACACAACCACCTGTCAAAGAGAACCATCTTGTGACAACAAAAGATGCATTGTGTACGTTCAGTTAGCAAAGAACAATATCAATAGGGCCCCACACACCATGATGTAAACTGTATTTAGGGCCTTCCAAATAGACTTCTGCTTTGAGTGCCTGCAGTTCCATGATGAGGGGGCTGAACAAGATCACTTGTAAAGTTCCAACCACAAGCATTTTTAAGATTCTGTGACTCATATCCAGTAAAACAAAACATTTGTGAAATCAGTGGTTGATGCAGCAGTTCTAACCTAATTCAACAAATATTTGTTGAGTACATGGAAAGTTGAGTCTATCTTCAGCAAACATCAAGCAGACTCAAACGAATACATGTACCCACATGCTCACAGCAGCGCTATTCACAATAGCAAGAGGTGGAAGCAACCCAAGTGTCTGTTGACTGGTAAGCGAATAAATAAACTGTAATATATGCACATAATGGAACATTACTCAACCCTAAAAATACAGTACTGATACATGCCACAACCTGGAGGACCCTCGAAAATATTAAGCTGAGTGAAGGCAGCCAGACATAAAGGTCATGTATTGTATGATTCCATTTATATGAAATACCCAGAATAGGTAAATCCATAGAGACAGACAGCAGATTTAATGGTTGTCAGAGTGTCAGGAGCCTGGGCGGGGGGGAGGGAAGAGTTGGGAGCAACTGCTTAACAGGTACAGTAGGGGGAGTCCTTTTGGGGTGATGAAAATGTTTGGAGCTAGGTGGAGGTGGTGGTCACACAATATAGGGAATGTACTAAACGTTGTTGAATTGTTCATTTTAAAACCATTAATTTTATGTTATGTGAATCTCATATCAATAAAAATAAATAAGTAAAAATAATAAATTCTCCACAAAAAGTTAAGTAGACAATAGATGATCATCAAGGAGGTGAGAGATTTTGGAGAAGAGATTTTTTAAATTGGGAGGCAGTTTGGACTAAAACTCTTCCCAACTCTAATATTTTATTATTTTATAGATTCAGCTCTTAGTGTTCACTTCTGACAACTGGAGGAATCACAACCGTATCAGATCTTTAATCTAACTGTACCAAAGAGACCAAAATTAAATTCTGGCTATAAATCTAAGAAAATGTATACAAGGAATATTCAGCCTCTGCCAGGGCTTAAATTTAAATAAAATGACTAAATCTGGCTGGGTGCAGTGGCTCATGCCTGTAATCCCAGCACTCTGGGAGGCCGAGGCAGGAGGATAGCTTGGGCTCAGGAGTTCGAGACCAGCCTGAACAAGAGTGAGACCCCAGTCTCTACTAAAAATAGAAAAATTAGCCAGGCGTGTTGGCATGTGCCTGTAGTCCCAGGTACTTGGGAGGCTGAGGCAGGAGGATCGCCTGAGCCCAGGAGTTTGAGGTTGCTGTGAGCTATGATGATGCCATGGCACTCTACTCACGGCAACAGAATGTTTGTGCCACCCCCAAATAGGATTTTGCAGAGAGAAAAAATTTCTTGATATGCCAGCGTGGTCAAGCGAGAAAGGATTTTTTAAAATTCCTTTAGATCTCATTTGTCATATCAAGGATCTGGAAGCCGCAGAATTTCTTCTGTGATGTACAGAAGAAACTGTTGTCTGACATTAAGCTTTAGGCAAGAGGCTGGAGGTGGGAGGAATGAAGATATGACATGGAAGAAGCAACAGAGAGTGCTATCGTTCCAGGCCCACCGGTTGATCTGGGGAAAGGAAGAGGAGAGACAGAGGTGAAGAAGTCAGGTCCGCAGGTTGAGATCTGGGACAGGGCAGGGAGCCTTTGTCCTCACTCCACATTTTGAGAGTCTGGAAGAAGACCCTTGGGCAGGGTGGTGGCTCCATGCCAACATGTTTAAGATGGGTGGCAAGGTCAGATCTAAGAAAAGTCCAGTTTGTGCTCCTGGGCCTTCCTTAGACACTCAGTGGCGTAAGTGGCCGGTTGAGAGCTGTGTGTGCCTGCTCTGGGACCCACTGTGGCAGTGTCATGACAGACACTCAGCCGAGTCAGCTGTGCCAGCGATTGGAGGGAAAGCTGACTCAGCAGGGAGGAAGCGCTGAATCCTGACTTAGCCAAGAAAGAGCATATGTTAGGACCAGACTCCAACTCAGACACAGAACCGGGACACCGTGTTACAGGACTCAGCCGTGGCTAACATAGCTAACTGCCTACCCAAGATCCATCCCCACCTTTACTAAACAAACCCTGATTCTATTTGGTATGGCAACGTGCCCAACGGTTTGTGCTCACTTGCTCAGATTCTCCCTAGGAAAGTCTGCTGGAGGTGCTTTTGGGGAAACTTTTCCTGTCCTGATAAATGGGGGCAGACACAGATGTGCTGTCTGGGGCTGCAGCAGCAATGCTTTTCCCTGAGATAATGAGCACAAAGACAGAAACCAACACACCAAAGTGGCGGAGCAGAAAGATTGAAAGAATAGAGTTATTCTATTGGGAAGAGACATGTTTATCTGGGCAAATACTTTAGTAAGAACTAACATATCTCTGTTTAGCCACCACGCCCCTTTTTATCACTTGTTTTCCATAACATTTTGCTCTTCTTATTTTCCTCCTTCCTCTCTGGCTATTCCTTTTCAATCTCTTTTGCAGGTCTCTTTTTACCTACCCCTTAAGGTTGATGTTTCTCGGGGATCTCTTTTAGTTGCTCCTCTCTTCCCACCCACCATTTTTTCTCTGGACAATCTCATCAATTTGCTACCTTCAATTACTATTTATACACATGCAATTCCCAAATCTATATCTTGCCCAGAATTCTTGATTTTCAAATTAGTAGATCTTGGCTGGGTGCTGTGACTCATACCTAAAATCCTAGCACTCTGGGAGGCCGAGGCGGGTAGATCACTTGAAGTCAGGAGTTCAAGACCAGCCTGAGCAAGAGTAAGACCCCATCTCTACCACAAATAGAAAAAATTAGCCAGGCATGGTGGCGCATGCCTGTAGTCCCAGCTACTCGGGAGGCTGAGGCGGGAGGATCGCTTGAGCCCAGGAGTTTGAGGTTGCTGTGAGCTAGGCTGACGCCATGGCACTCTAGCCTGGGCAACACAGTGAGAGTCTGTCTCAAGAAAAATAAAATAAAAATAAAAAAATAAATATTGTGAAAGATTTTATACAAAAGATGAGAAAAATATTAAAAATATCTAAAACCGAGGAATCCCAAGGGAAACATATCTGGAAAGGAATCTTTCTTGTAACGTTACTCCACTATTCAACTTTATTTAATGTACAAAAAGAGACTGTGATATTCTCAAAATAGTTAAATGCTCTAGTAGTGCAAAGCTTATTAAAACAAAAAAGTAAAGGTTATTTTATTTTATTTTATTTGAGACAGAGTCTCACTCTGTTGCCTGGGCTAGAGTGCCGTGGCGTCAACCTAGCTCACAGCAACCTCAAACTCCTGGGCTCAAGGGATCCTCCCGCCTCAGCCTCCCGAGTAGCTGGGACTACAGGCATGTGCCACCATGCCCGGCTAATTTTTTCTATATATATTTAGTTGGCCAATTAATTTCTTTCTATTTTAGTAGAGACGAGGTCTCGCTCTTGCTCAGGCTGGTTTTGAACTCCTGACCTTGAGCGATCTGCCCGCCTCAGCCTCCCAGAGTGCTAGGATTACAGGCGTGAGCCACCGCGCCCGGCCAAGGTTATTTTTTTAAAGTACCTCATTATTACCTCAAAGTGGCTGTAATCAATGTCAAGAAAGCTTTTTCAAATGATTATAAAATCGCTATTTCCAATTGTTGACCATTGTTAAGCTGAGTGATAGCACATCGAGTTTCTTTAAACTTTGCTCTCAAGTTCTGCATATGTTTCAAAATTTCTATTATAAAACTTATTAATAATGGGTATTGAGTTTTAGTTTTACAAAATGAGAAGAGTTCTGGAGATTGGTTGGACAACAGTATCAATGTACTTACCTCTCCTGAATTGTACACTTAAAAATGGTTAGGATGGTAAATTATAGATATAGTTTATACCACATCTAAATTCAATTTTAGAAAAAAAGTTAAACTTAACTAAAAATGCTACTCCCTTCTTCTGAATACCCTTCACTTTTTTGTATAGAATTTGAGGTTACCATGAGGCTTGCAAAAAACATAACCAATTATTTTATTTTATTTATTTTTTTCTATATATTTTTTAGTTGGCCAATTAATTTCTTTCTATTTTTAGTAGAGACGGGGTCTCGCTCTTGCTCAGGCTGGTTTCGAACTCCTGACCTTGAGCGGACCTCCCGACTTGGCCTCGCAGAGTGATTATTTTAAACATTCGACAATACCTTTGTTTGTATATGTACCAAGATTTGAAATTAATCATGAAGGAATTTATTTTTATTTTATTTTTAAATTTGAACTAGGTATATAAGTTATAGAACTGGGACATGAATATGGTAATTAGTTCAAATACAGACGAGTATAAATAAAAAGTATTTTCTTTTCTTTGGACAATGAATTTCTCATACTGCTCTTTATTTTTCTTAGAATTTTCTAGCAATGGCTTAGAATTACCACTTTTTTTCCAAGTTGGCAGAAGAGACAGAATTTTTTATCTTGCACTCTTTCATTAGTTGCATTATTTCTTGGGTCCCATGTCTTCCTCTTTCCCGGATTCCTGGTGTTGTTTTGCTTTTCGCATTTTATACTCAGGAATTTTTTCAGGGTACAAGCCTAGGAGTGGAATTGGTGAGCCACGAGGGGTACACATCTTTAGCTTCACCGAATATTGCCAAACTGCTCTCTAAATGGTTGTTCTAGCATCCATTTCCAACAATAGCATTTAAGAATCCCCACTGCAAAGCTGGGGCATCTATATCCCAGCAATTTGGGAGGTTGAGGCAGGAGGATCCCTTGAACCCAGGAGTCCAAGGCCAGTCTGGGCAACAAACAATGTGAGATCCTATCTCAAAAAAAATAAATAAATAGGCCGGGCGCGGTGGCTCACGCCTGTAATCCTAGCACTCTGGGAGGCCGAGGCGGGCCGATTGCTCAAGGTCAGGAGTTCGAAACCAGCCTGAGCAAGAGTGAGACCCCGTCTCTACTATAAATAGAAAGAAAGAAATTACTTGGCCAACTAAAGATATATATAGAAACAATGAGCCAGGCATGGTGGTGCATGCCTGTAGTCCCAGCTACTTGGGAGGCTGAGGCAGAAGGATTACTTGAGCCCAGGAGTTTGAGGTTGCTGTGACCTAGGCTGACGCCACAGCACTCACTCTAGCCCGGGCAGCAGAGCAAGACTCTGTCTCAAAAAAAATAAATAAATAAAATAAATAAATAAATAAATAAATACATAAATAAATAAATTCCTATTGCTCATCAACACTTGGTATTATGAGATGTTTAAATATTTTTCCATCTATATCGTCTCACGTGGATTGACTCTTCATATCTTTTGACCATTATTCTGTTGGATTGTCTTTCTTTTTTTAATTGTAGAAGTTTTTATTTATTTTATTTTATTTATTTACTTTTTTTTGAGACAGAGTCTCACTCTGTTGCCTGGGCTAGAGTGCCGTGGTGTCAGCCTAGCTCACAGCAACCTCAAACTCCTGGGCTTAAGTGATCCTCAGGCCTCAGCCTCCTAAGTAGCTTGTATTATGGGCGCACAACACCATGCCTGGCTAATTTTTTCTTTCTTGTTTTTAGTTGTCCAGCTAATTTTTTCTATTTTTAGTAGAGGCGGGGTCTCGCTCTCGCTCAGGCTGGTCTCGAACTCCTGAGCTCAAATGATCCGCCCACCTCGGCCTCCCAGAGTGCTAGGATAACAGGCTTGAGCCACCGCGCCCGGCTGTTTCTTTCACTTTTTAAAAAATGATGCTTTTCCATTAACAGATTTTTTTAAGACATGAGGTCACAAAGTATTCCCCTATATTTTCTTATAAAAATGTTAAAATTTTGCTTTTTAAAAACTGATTCATGTGATTAACTTTACACCTTGGTAAACTCACTGAAAATCATTTAATTGTACACTTAAAATGGAGTGTTGGTTGTACGTAGATACAGTTGGAGCACTATGTATGTACTCTATGGACTACTTTGACAGAGTAGATTTTTGAATGTAACAAGATAAGTCAACTTGAGTGGTGATATATTTTGGGAAATCAGTTCACTACAAATTGTGACTGTAAACATTGTACTGTAAATGCTTTGTAGTTTTCCCCCAATAAAAAAAAAAATGAAAATTCATCATTTTTTTGCTTTTTGTTTTCCTGACTCGTGATTTTTGAGCATCATTTCAGGTTGTTTGGCCATTTTGATTTGATTCTTCACAGCTTTCGCTCAAAGCAAACATTTTTAAAAAGGATTTCTACTTACTGAAGAAGCTAGAAGAATATTGCTAACACATATTTTAGAAAGTAGACAATAGGATTTATCATAGTCACCAAAATCTATATATGTGATAGCTAACACAAACTAAAAGTACCAGAATGCCAGGTAAGTACTATTCAATTCTGAAATGTCTACGCTGAAGGCAGAATATGGCTATTTTTCTCTTCATAAGGAATTGTCTCTCTCTTAGTGCTTTTCTTCTGATTGGACAGTGTGCTTTGCTGTCTATGTTTAAGTAGGATTAGGTATTAAATAGAACCAGTCCCATTCATTCGAGTGCCACTCCAAATACTTCCTTTAAAAAAGAAAGAAAGAACGAAAATCAGTAGGGAAAGAAATTGTATTTTTAAGCTTCTAAGAAGATTTTATAAACAATGGAGCCCAGAGAACAAAAAAAGCCATAAAATGACTTGACAGTGTCCTTTTAAGTGAGCATATGTGAGTTTTATGCATCCATATGTGTTCACATATGCCCTACATACGCACGACCAGCTGCTAGCCAGCCAGATTGTTCAATGTGTATGTTTACTGTAAAACAAGCCGAAAGTGTTTGGTCTCTTTGTTAGAGAAACAGCTCATAATTTCAAGTATACAAACGTCAGTTGTTTCTCATTTCTTTTTCTTCCAAGCCAAATGAGCTGTTGATGCTCAATTTGGCAGGATTCTAACTGAGGCTGACTCTCGGCCAGCCACAGAAACCTGGCCCTGAAAGTTTGGGAAATTTTTACAAGAATAAGGAGGTTTTTCCTAATGGCTCCCTGAACCATAGGAAGTTTCCTTAGAGCTTCAGCCAGCTCTTTCCCACTCAATATCCCAAAGGATAACCACTAACATTGTTTGGATACTAATGGATAGAATTAGGGTGTGAAATGAGGGTATCAAGTCCTCCCATACTTTGGTCAAAAACTCTTCCAAAATCCTCTGTTAACAGAGAAGAGCCGGAGGGTGTGGAGATTTTATTTGTGATAACAATTTTAGCTATGAGCCCGTAGCATCTCTCCTTTTATTTCACCTTTTATGACAGTGTCCTGCAGCTTAAAATGATGAAGTAAAACTTGAACCAATTTCTAATTGGTGATGAAGCCTTTGGGCCAATTATACATCTGCTTCCGCAATCAAGGTATTAAACCCAATTTTCACTTAGTATTCTCTGCTGCCTGCATAGCAGGAGGAAAAAGCATACAAGGAAACTGTCGTTAGTGAAAAGAATGTGCTTTGGCGTGAGTCTGTGTCCAGTCATGACTCCCTCATTCCCTGGCCATGTGACTTTACATAAGCAGTTTCACGCTTCCAACTTCAGTTTCCTCATCAGCTAGATGGCAAGTTATGCTGATTTCCTTTTCTGATGAAAATTAAATGAGATAATCTATGTAAAGAACAAGGCACAGTACTGGAGATACAGTAAGTGCTCAATGAATGTAAGTTCCCGTCCTTCCCATTTCCACTTTTCTCTCCCTTCAAAAGGAGAGAGACACGAGAACCAGGAATATTTCTTGGTCAAGGACATAATCCAAAAGGCTCCAAATCTAATGGTAGTGGGTAAAAATACCGAGTTTAACAGAGAAAATTCATTTAAAGTGTTAGTTTTAGATATCAGGAACAGAGACAGGACTGATTAGTACATATGTATGAATACATTCATAAATGCATACTCATTTATTTAGCACTTATTATGTGTCTAGACCAGTGCCTGACATATGTTAGTATCCATAAATATTTCTTAAATAAATGAATGAAAACCAAGTCCTTAAAGCACCATCATAATTTTTTCCTAAGTGCTCAGTTTCCTGGAGTTTATTTGTTAGTGATTACTCCTTGCCGTCCAAGGTGAATATCACAGCAAAAAAGAAGTTTAAATATCTGTTATCACAGACTTACGCAGCCCTTGAAAAACTACTAGAAGTATCCCAGCCACCACGACTAGAAGCGTCACAGCCACCTTCCAGCCTGCCAACAGAGGCTCCTTCTACATCTAATCACCTCTCATTCCTTCTTTCCCTTACCCCATTCAACCTTCCTGAAGCTGTCCAATGTTTCCTCAGAAATAAAAAATGAAATTCCTATTGCTGCAGGTGTCCATGTGTTTGGGGCAAAAAAAAAAATGAACCACTGCTGACAATTGTAAAGAAAGAGAGAACAGCTGTTTGCATCTGGATGGGGGTAAGAAAGAGAGAACAGCTGCTGGCAGCTGCAGCAGACAAGAAAGTGAGCAAGTGAGCAGCTGCTGATAATTCAGAATCCTGTAGGCCGTACAGAGTAATTGAAATCCAGAGGAAGCATGTCGGGCTAGACTTAACTGCTTTACTGTATCCTGCTCTTCATTAGATCCTCCTGTCCTTCACTGGAGACATTCCCATGACAGCCACACAAGGACTGCCAGTAGGAATAGTCACTCCCACAAGCCCATCCATAACCCCTTACAGAAGGTACCCAAGAGAGGTGAAATGGCACAGACTTTTCTTCCAGTAAGTCCACACCTATTTTTACAAGACGGAAGAAGAAGCCTATGGTTAGCAAGAGAAGGAATATCAACTCACATGGGACTATCACAAAATTGGACAAAAATAATTCTTCTTTCTATATTACGAGAGATTATGGTCATTTTAATGATGCATCTACAGTTTAGAATTCCAGTAGACCAATATAAAAACGTGATAACTTGGCTAGCCACCGTGGCTCATTCCTGTATTCCCAGAACTTTAGGAGGCTAAAGCCGAAGGATTGCCTGAGTCCAGAAATTTGAGAATAGCCTGGGCAACATAGAGAGATCCATCTTTACAAGAGATTAAAAAAATTAGCCAGGTATGGTGGCATACACCTGTAGTCCTAGCTACTCTGGAGGCTGAGGCAGGAAGATTGCTTGAGCCCAGTATGAGGCTACAGTGGGCTATAATCATACTACTATACTCCAGCTTGTGAGTGACACCCTGTCTCAAAAACAAAAACAAAAAAACATGATAACTTAAGTATAATTTAAATTTGGAAAAATACATTTTAAAACACTATCAATGATTTCAATGTTTATTTTTTCATGTATACGTAATCCTATCAATATGTATACATATAGATACTTCCCTCTATTTTCTCTTTTATTTTTAACAAAAACAAGAGAAAAACATCTTTGCACCAGGCATCCAGTTACCAAATGTGTTTGGTTTGTTTGTGTCCTTCATACTGGTTCTTCCAGTCAGCTGGGATTCTAGGATAAACCTGAGTGACACAAAAATATGTTATTCAAATCTCTCATCTTGCTCAACACAGAAGAAAAGCATCTCACCACTCACATTTATAGAATTCCAATTCTTTAGTCTCTGAAAGACACAGAGGAAGAAAAGAAAGAAACTAACTTCAGTGTTATTTATTGATGAATTATGTACCATCAAATGCCCCTAAATAAAAGAACAGTTAAACAAATTGTATGGCTAGCCACCTGTATTTATAAAAGTGATAATTTTGAAAGTAGCAATAGGGAAAATGCCTGTGATATAACATTCATGGAGAAGAGTTTGCAAGGATCAGTTACATATGAGAAGTTGAATGCAAAATGTACACCATAAGTAACACTAAGGTAAAAAGGCAGGCATGGTACAATAATATCACAGAATTATGTCTAATGAAAGAAGTGAAAATAGGATAGCAGAGGGGAAATTTACAATTTAATTTCTTTTGTTATTTTTATCTTTAACTGATAAATTACATAAAAGATCTAAGTAATGATTAAATCATGAAAATTACTAATAAAATCACTACTGTGTAAGCTCCATGAAGACATGGTCCTTCTCTGTTTGAACACCTTTTATCTCCAATGCCTGCCACAGTGCCTAGACAGCAACAAATATTTGTTAAATAAAGAAGTAAGTGAAATGAGGGACTCACCTACATTTTTAAACTGCTTTTGTTGAAGAAAAAATGAAACAATTTCTACCAATGTGTGACCGAGAAAAGACTTGCTCTACTCAAAGGATCAATTAGAAATATCCCTGCATATATATACTCAAAGCATCTTAAAACTGGCTCTACCATGGCGAGGAGATATGAAGCCCAGCCAGAGCAAATGAGCCCCCAAATTCTGAATTGGGAGGGACATAGAAATCTCTAAATATGCTTCCAATTGTAAGATATGATTCTATGACTTGGATTAGGAGAAGGGGGGGTGAGAGGGAGAGATTAATTGCCAAAGGACTAATGTCACAGCACCTGACCCTTAATTTGTCAACCAGAAAGGCCCGGGATAAAGTTCCCAGGTGTTTTGTGCTCCAGACGAGTAACTTCCCTCAAAGTGAAATTGATTAGTGTTTCTGTTCACAGCCTCTCTCTCAGGTCCAGACTTTGTTTCCTGGTCTGGCACTGGAAGGAATGCGTGAGCTTTAAGCAAGTTGGTAAGAACACAGGTGCTGCCCACCCTTGATTTTGCTGCCCCACACTCCTACCACAGTAGACTCCAAAGTTTAAAGACTTTTCACTATTAAAAGCTGCCTCTGAATCAGCCCTGTCTCCTAAACAGTTTCCTGGGGAAATGGTGATATACTCATCATTGTGGTATGAACATCTTCATATAAAGTCTGTTGTCCAGATATTTTGAAACTTCCCCAAGCCCTGCTTGTATAAAGTATAAATGTTCCTTGTTAACATAAGGTACTCCTGCATTCTGAGCATGGAGTAACTCAAGACCCTGACAAACTTGTATATTATCCAAAATATGTTTGCAGATTTTTCCCTCTTGCCTATAAAATATCATTAAAGGAAATGTCTCGCTCCATAAATAAAACTGTCGAGTATTTAAGTGACTTGCACTTCATCATCATCATCACCAAAATTGTAAAGTGCCCTTTCTGTCCAGGCCAGGATCATAATGTACTCAGCATATTCAACAGATACTTAAGTAACACACTGAGAAGATGCACTCACTAGGCTTTTATTAACCTTCTCTAAAGAGATCATGACACCTAGTTATCTCCAGATATAATTCATGTACTATAAATGTGATGAGTAATTTTATGTGTCTACTTGACTAAGCCACGGGGTACCCAGGTATTTGGTCAAACATTATTCTAGGTGTTTCTGTGAGGGCATTTTTGGATGGAATTAACATTTAAATCAGTAGACTGATTAAAGCAGATTGATCTCTATAAAGTAAGTGGGCCTCATCCAATCAAGTGAGGTCCTGGATAGAACAAAAAGGCTGGACCTCCCCCAAGCAACAGAGAAATATTCCTGCCTGATGGCCTTTGAATTAGGACATTGGCTTTTTTCCTGCCTTTGGACTCAAACCGAAGCATCAGGTCTTCCTGGGTCTCAAGCCTGCCAGCCTTTGAATTGGAACTATACCATCTGCTCTCCTGGTTCTCAGACCTTCAAACTTGGTCTAGAACTAATTTGTCAGCTCTCCTGGGTCTCCAGCTTGCTGATGCATTCTGCAGACCCTGGGACTTGCCAGCCTCCATAATCATGTGAGCCAATTTCTTAAAATTTCTTTCTATATAGGAAATATATGTGTATAAATATATGCATACATATATATGTACACACACATACATATACATCCTATTGGTTCTCTTTCTCTGGAGAACCTTGATTCATACAAAAATAATTCAGCAAATAAGCTTCAATCCATTGAAATCATCAAATAAACCCATTCCACAATGTATACATACTTCAAAACATTATGTTGTAAATGATAAATACATACAATTTTCTATGTCTGTTTAAAAATTTTTTTAATTTTTGAAAAAGAAAATAAATCTTTTTATGGTACTTTCAGTAGAAGCAGGCAAGGTTGGAAGTGGGCTCCAGATTCTAGATGGTAGTGATGGTGGAGGGTGAGATTAAAATGTGTCTGGTGGGGGCAAAACGGATACCCGCTATGGGTTGGATTTTTTTCCTTTTTTTATTTTCCCATTTTTCCCCATAAAACATACCATTTTCAACTTTGCTTTCTTTGAAGTGATACGGATATATAAAGACACTTGCCAAGCAATCTAAGTGTAGAATCCTTGTGGATAGTTTGGGATTAGATATGGAGAAGGATTGGAATCCTCCCTCTCCCCCGGTATCCTTACCCCTAAATTCAGAGTCATGTGGTATGGAGGAAAGAGCACGGATTTTAGTGACAGACTAAACCGCAGGGGAATTGTGTTCTGTCATTGCTCACTGTATGATACTGGAAGTATCTCTGAGCCGCATGTCCTCACTTGAACATTAACACCAATAATGCCCAACCAAAGAACTGTGAGGATTAAATGATGTAGCATGCAGTAGTTCCCGGCACATCGTAACTCTTGATAAATACAGCTTAATTTCCTTTTCTTCCATACTTAACAGAACCAATAGAATGTGTATGTATGTATGTGTGTGTATAGTCAGCAACCTTGTTTTAAGCATCTTTATATTCCTATATATCCTTTATGAATATGTGTTAAGCAAAGAAATGAATAAAACCAATAAAGTTAGAGCCATCACCCTTTTATTTTCAGCACAGAATTAATGATGACTGCACCTGTAAAAACAGCTCAGCACCATGCCTTCTAAAGGCATTTTGCAAAATCTTGAATTCATTTTGTATGTTGTGACTTCTTAGGCTTCAGTTAAACATTCAAGTGTATACAGGTCTAGTGTTCAGGAGAACAATCTGGACTAGAGATACGGAGTTGAGCGTCACTGGCATCTAACTGAAATGACAGCAAGGCAAATGTGTAGAGCATGAAGGCAAAAGGGCCTATGTCAGAATGAACATTGAAGGCAACTCCTGAAGGAGCATGCAGAGAAAAAGAGGAAAAACCAGTAAGTGTGGTGTCACAGAGGACAAGAGATATGACTGTTCCAAAGCGGGAGTGGTCAATAATACCAAATGTTGCAGACAAATCCAGTAAGATAAAGACAGAAGGAATACAGCTGACAGTTAGGCTTGGTCACTGCTAAAGTCAACTCTAACTGATCCCTCTCCTCCATTTTCACCTTCACCCCATCTTCCCTGTGAGAATTATGTGTATAGCAGCACAATTCACAATTGCAAAGATGTGGAAATAATCCAAGAATCCAAGTGCCTATCAATACATGAGTGGATTAATAAAATATGGTTTATGTATACCATGGAGTACTATTCAGCTATAAGAAACAATGGTGATATAGCACCTCTTGTATTTTCCTGGATAGA
>CAUYRT010081035.1:0-35192 GCA_963574885.1 Lepilemur ruficaudatus
AGGATTGTCCTCTAGCTCTCTCAGAGAGAGCATGGCTCTGCTGACACCTTGATTTCAAGCCTGTAGCCTCCAGAACTGTGAGACAATAAATTTCTGTTGTTTCAAAACACCAAATTTTGGTACTTTGTTATGGCAGGTCTAGAAAACTACTAGACACTTGTTTTTATAAATAAATCCTTATAGAACACAGCCATATCTATTTTTAAAAAATCATTTTGTATTATATACTTAATGACAATTAAGTTGCAACAACCAGGGAATGGGAAACGGGAGTATTGAAGTGGTAAAGATCTTCTTGGCAAGATTCAAACCACTGTCGAGTGTTAATTAGTGAAGGTGGTAGAGGAAAGATTCCAAGCATAGGGAATATGTGTCTTAGACAGAATTTCACCCAAAGGAAAGCCTGAGGCAAGTGCCTCACATGCAGGTATTTTATTTAGGAATCGAGCCCCAGGAGCAGAAGTGAGGGACTGGGGGAGTGAGACAAAGACAGGGAAAGTTCAATAAAAAGAGACATTATCCTGTTGATTCCATTGGAGGAAGCAAGTACGTGACACTGCCATGACCTTCTAAAACGCATCTTAGCATTTTCTCTATGAATATTCAAACGCTGGCATCAGACAAGGCCCTAGACAAGGAGTAAGAGCTGGGTTGTGTCCGGCACACCTGTGGGAAGGTCATCAAGGCATGTATTGACCTGGCCACTGCAGTGGATGCCAGGAGGAGGGAAGTGGTGGGCAGGTGGTGCTGACACGATGTGTCCAACGTGAAGTATCTATGGTCCAGAGAACACAATACAAGTAAGGTCTGGCAAAAAGGGTTAGTAAGGCTATAAAACCAAAAGTGAGTTGGTCAGCAGAATCAAATGTGGCTAGACGCAAAAGGAGGCTGAAGGGTGAGGAAGATAATAGACAACAGTTCGTTGTTCATCATATTGAAAATTTTGTTCTTTATCCTAATACTAATATGAAGCCATTGAAGAATTATAAGTAAGAGAAAAAACTGACAACAGTTAGGTTTTTGGAGAGTCATCATTAGCTTCAAACACTTCTGGCTTCAGGCAATCCTGGCTTTAGGCAGCTCACTGTGAAGAATTGATAGGAAAATGGAAAGAGTGAACACAGGGAACCTTCTAGAAAGCTATCCAGTGGTCTGGTGGAGGAAGGATGGTAGCTTGGTCTATAATGACAGCGATGAAAATGGAGAGAAATAGACAGATTCAAGAGATATTTAGTATTTAATAGGAAAAAATATGACAGTTCATAATAGATTAGATTTTGGAGAAGTTGAGTGGTCAAGAATGGTGCACAAGTATCCATCTTGTGGAAATTGATATATGTTGGTACCAGTCAGTGACAAGGAGACTAACAGAATAACCGTATTTAATACAGAAGCCTGCGATACATTTAAGATATCACTATGTCAACTAGGCAGGTGGACATATAAATCTGGTGTTCAGAAGAATAGAATGGGTTGAAAAGAGAAATTTGGAAAATGTCTGCGTTAAGTGACTAAAGTTGTGTTTTGGGATGGAATTTACTGAAAAGAGAGTGTAGAATGAGAACAGAAGAAGGTCTAGAATAATTCTTGAGATATGTTCATATTGATGACTAGCTAGAGAAGGATAAGTTTGTAAAACAAATAAAAGGAGACAGACAAAAATTGGGTAGAGAAGAGAAATCTCCATACTGTTTTGCATAGTAGCTGTACTAATTTATATTCCCATCAACAGTGTGTGAGTTCCCTTTGCTCTGCATCCTCACCAACAACTGCTAATTAAAAAATTTTTAAGAATAGCCTCTTTAACTGGGGTAAGATGATATCTCATTGTGGTTTTGATTGCATTTCCCTGATGATTAGTGAGGTTGAGCATTTTTTCATATACTTGAGTATTTGTATGTCTTCTTTGAGGAAATATCTGTTCTTGTCCTTTGCCTGATTTGTAATAGGATTATTATTATTATTATTACTGTTGAGTTGTCAAATTCCTTATATATTCTGGATATTATTCTCCAGTTGGATGAATAGTTTGCAATTTTTTTTCCATTCAACAGGCTGTCTTTTTACCTTGTTGATTGTTTCCTTTACTGTGCAGAAGCTTTTTAGTTTAATATAGTCCCTAGATGGCATGCTTGCGTACTGGGGTGGGGTGGAGTCCAGCTGGGTAGACCTGCCTCAGACTTCCTGGTGGTGCATGCAGGTCCTGGCCATGATAGGCAGGGGCAGGATGATTCCTAGGCCACCAGCAGACTGCACAGGTGGGGAAAGGAGTGGCTGTGCTTTGTGGCCCTGTTGCTGGCTTGAATTTGTCCTTGGGGTACATGAAAATACATGGCTGCCCCAGCAGACTGGAGGGGGGTGGGGTTGCTACCAGGGGCTCCTGCCTCAGCCCCAGTGGTAGTGGCTGCAGGTGGGGAATGTCAATGGGGGTCCAGGGATGCAGAGATGCAGGGGCTGCTGGGCTCCAGGGCAGGACGCAGCCTGGTGGGGGCTGGGATCTCAAAATGGCACTGCTGCAGCTGCTTAAGACTCCTTCTCTGGAGCAATGCCATCACATGGGCTCGGGGCAGCTCCCTATGTTTGTTTCAGGGCCTGCAAGTGTCAAGGGGCTCTTCCATGGCCAGGATTGTAGGAGTCTGTGGCAGGATGTAGACCATTAGGGGTCTCTCACTTAGCTTTTTCCCACATTAGGGAACTTCTCCAGGCTCCCAGTCGATCCCAGACAAGCAGGCTTCCTTGCTTCCTTTTCCTCTTCTTCCTTGTTTTCTGTGCTTCTGATCACTTCTCTATTAAATTCTAGTGTTCTCTATTAGATGATCTACTCAAAGTGTGATTATCTCCTTGCTTTTGTTGGTTCCTGTCCATGAAAGATATGATTACCAGGTGCATTTAGTCAGCTACTCTGAAGCTCCTTCAACTAAATATGAACTTGGTAACCAACTGTTTATGTTATTTGTGACATTCTTATATATCTAAGGCTTCTGGTCAACAGTAGACTATTAGTAGTTACGTTTCAGGGAAGTCAAAAGTTATACAGGGATTTTCAACTGCATGGAGGATTGGGGGAGTTGGTACCCCTGCAAGGGTCAACTGTAGATTTATTTTTTGTTAAAAATGAAAGAAAATTACAGATATTATGATTTTGAGTTTGACTGCTAAAAGTGAGACTGGAGATTAAAATGTCTTGACAGCAGAGATGAAATTCTGGAATAATTAAAGGGAATGAAAGAGTGAGATAAATAAGAATAAGGAAAATGACTGATGGGCCCAGCTAAGATTGTAATTGGAACACATTGTAGTTTTACTGGTGCTAATCTAAATGTTGGTTTAGTTCTAACCTATATAGTAGCATTCAGCAACTTGGAGATAGTTAGTGAAAAAGATGGGATTGTATTGTCGATCCAAAGGACCCATGGGTGGAGTTTCACAGAAGAGGTGCTAATAAAAGATAAAACTGCAAGAAAATGCAAGATGTTGTTGACAGGTTCCTTCAGATGCTTAGTCACAGATTCCAATATAGAGAAAAGAGAAAAAAAAGTTAAGTGGGTATATTAGACTTGAATAAAAACCTGGCAATTTAGAAACTGGAAATTTATGAGTTTGATGAGCTAGTTTATTGAGAACGATACGGTTGTGCCGCTGGAGGTGTAGTGAGAGAATGGGATATTAGAGTTTGAGACTTCTGCAATGCATGACTTCTGGGCATTGACAAGATAAAAGGCATAGTCATGAGTACTGGGGGGAAGGGTGGCTGGCTAAGGACTGGAAGTTTAGCATTAAGTTAAAAAGATCTAGACTTTGAAATTTAGGCTTATGATGTTTGGAGGATGCTGCTTCATAGGAGATGGCCATAAGCCACCTATTGTATAATTCTGCTTAATGAGATTGCCTCAACTCCAGTTATATGATGGTACCTTTCTGAGAATACCTTGACAGTCTTTTTTAAAAGTCCTTACAAGGAATAGTGAAGGCCAAGAGTCTGATTCCCAAACATGAAATAAAACTGGATTATATTTATGTATCCAGTCTGCTGGGGTGAGCAAGAAAAGTATAGCCAGATAATAAGCAGGTTACTCAAATTAGTCAGTATTAAGGATAATACTTGATGAAGTTTAAAGTGTGTAAGCCATCAAAATTGGTAATCTCATCTTAAGCAACGTGAGTAGATGCTTCACCTGGAAGTGAAAAATTAATACAACATATAAGCATCTAACTCTCTGTAAAAATATGCATTTCACATGCACCTTGATTTAAACCACAGCTCTTCAGCCTAATAGCTGTTTGACCTTAGACAAATTCATTAACCCTAGGAATCACAAGTTCCTCAATTATTGAAGGAGGCTAATAATATCCATCTCACTCACAGTGGTTGTCAGATTTAGAAATAGTACATGTCCATCACATAAAACATGCCTAATACATAGTATTTATTCCATATAATTGTTTGAATTGGAAATACTAGAAATTACACTAGGATATCTAGGATATTGCTTAAAATATAGTATATATAATAGATGTACCTATTCCTCTTGATTTCCAAACTAAGATGTATTAGTTTACTAAATTATGCCCACAGATTTTTGATACTTAGGCATCTCTTCTAAATTGTTATATGGCCAAGAATCCTCTAGGTCTTCAAATCATAATAAAACTATTTTTTGGAATTATTCTAACATGGTGATAAAATGACTGAGTGGTAACTATCAAATGAAGAAATATTGATAGGCTTCCTTACGTAGTAGGGCGATCTTGGATGGGTCCTCTAGTATAGACAATGAAATGGCGCTCCTCAAAGTGGTTGTTTCCTCAGTTTACTGTCTCTGATCCCTTTGGGGTACAAACTAAGCCTGTAAGCTATATTTGGATAGGTCTCAGAAATCTGGCTGCATCTAGACTCAGATTTATTCCATTTTATCTAAGATTCTCTTTCCAGGACCCCAAAGCCCTTCGTTTTTGGCTCTCATTCACACACAAAAAATTTATTCCATTCTTTAATAGCTTTATCTCAGACAAATGAGTTTGATTGCCCACTACAAAATGGTTCTCCCTTGCAAACTCACAAATACTTTTTCTTTGTAGGATATAGCTTTGCCAAATCCCAGACACTGCAGCCACAAATGTCTATTTAGTTTCCCTGAGAAGAGAGAAATGATACTTTCCTCTTTAATTTTTCACCGATATGTCTCTCCATTTTAAGAATGAGCAAAGGGATTTACTTGTTATATGTTGTTAAAGAAGAAAAACAACAGCAAATTCAAGTCTTCAATGGCATACCATCAATAACTGTGGCAGCATTGAGTTTAAATTCCAAAACCCTGATTAGATTTTCTTACATTTCCTTTCAAGCAGACTATTTTGTTCCAGGATCGTTGAAGGATAAATACAACGTAGGCAGAATTGCATTACTCTTTTTAAAGATGTTTACTTCTTTTCCCCTGCTTTCTTCTACCTTATAATTTACCAGAGAATAAAAACATGTAGGAAGGAGGAAAGCACCATGGATAACTTCTAATAGTTTTGGTTAGCCCAATATTAGGAAAGGAAAAAGGTTCTGGTAGAAAACTGGGTACATCTCCTCAGCTTTGTGTAGTGACAAGCTTTGAGTAGACAATGTGTCTATTTCTCATGAAGTTTAGAGGGAGAAGCAATTCTCAATCATGCTTCATTGTCAGGTGGCATGCTTCAAGATCTGTCTGGTCATTTGAGTAAATATGTTGGAGAAGGGCTGGCAGAACAGTTGAGTGTTCATTCCAATCTAGGGAGGAGGCTAAAAAGCAAGACTTATGCAATCATGTCAAACCATTTAAAATAGAGATTTTTGGCCAGAGTTCAATAAAAATACCTTAAGTAGTCTGTGGACTTAATAAAATCATAAGTAGAATTGTATGTTTGGACAAAATTTTTAGTACCCTAGTGGGAGGATCATAAAAAGTTCTCACAAATCAAAAGTTTTAGAATGATTGCTGAATGAGGTAGAGTAATATGTTTGGGTAAGGGGAGGGGGCAGGCTGTGGAGCAAGAGGGGAATGTGAGATGTTAGAAAAAAAGTCCTGGTGCAGGCCACCTCATCCAAAATGACCTGAGCAGGAGGGTCTTGAAATCATGAAGAGCTGACCCACAAAGGTGGCTTTCTGGGAAGAATAATGGCTCTAAAGAAGAAGATGATTCTGGGGTTGGTATCTGAAAGTGATGGCTTGAATTATGGCTGAGTTTTTTTTTAAACTTTGAAAGATATGCAGAAAAGGAAAAAAAAGCTGAATGGTATATAATGTGTTTAGATATCTTAAGATATAAGAGGAAGCAATAAATTAGATAAATGTAAATTAAAAGATGCAAATGAGGAACTTAAATATTACGAAAATAATAGCCCTTACTATTCTTCGACAATTATTTAAAAAAATAAATCCCAGTATATTTTCTGGCGTAGTTTCAGATGGAGTTAAACCTCTAAGTAACCAAAAAACACAAAAAGCCCTAAAATTTAAAACTTAACCCAAAATAACTCCTACCCTGGAACCCCAAGGCACAATATATTCAGTGAATTTATTTTTACAATAAATGTCTAAAATGAATGATTGCAACTATTGAATGATTTTACTTTTTATAGAAAAGACCTGAGCTATAGAGTACCTAGCCTTTTATACACCAGTAAATGAAGCTTTTTCAGAAATGTTCCATAACGACTGACCAACAATATTTACAGTATTTCTAGTAACCTCAGCATGAGATGATAGAAAGATCTCATTTATTATTATAAGTTTTTTATATAATTGTATAATGAGGAAAGTCAAAATAAGCATGGGATTAAAAGCTTGGAACAGGGATTAAAATTACATTAAAAATTCAAAGAGGGAAAACATGGGCAACTTCCATAATATTAAAAAAAAAATCACCTCAAAACCTTCACCATGCTTTTATTTTCTTATTAGTCCGAAATTAATTTAGCTTAAATGGAATAAGCTAATCACTTTACACTAATTATGACTGGTAATGTACTGGTTGTTTTATGTTTTAATTTGTGAATATTTAATAAGTAAAAATGATAAGAGAAAGAATCTAGCATTCAATTTTCTTCTTTTCCTCAAAAAACCCTAATTTTTTGAAAACAATTAATTTTTTTCTATTAATGTCTAATTTCCCTTCATTATACTAAGTCCCTAAATCTGCAAATACAATGTCACTACTAGCCAATGGCTGGCAAATGGCTTGAGCTGTCTAGTGCATAATCAGACATTGCCTGCTTGATGGCTTTATTCTACAGAGAAATATTTGTAAAAAGGTGAATAATCATCCTCCATTTTAGATCATTTTCTCCATATGAATGCAAACTTCTATCAGAAATAGAAACTGTATCTTTTGTATCTATGTCTGTAAGTGTGCTGTGTTTGAAGAGACCAGTCATAACAAGAAATCGGAGAGCTAATTATAAATCATTTATTAAAATGCTGTCAGTCAGAAGAGGTAGTTTTTCTACCAGTGGGGATTTCTCCTTTTTCCACACGTAGAAAAAGCTACTTATAATAAATACTAAATAAACAAACATTCTGAATAGATACATGAATTATTAAACGTAGTTTGAAAAAGAAAAATGAGGAAGGGATGCTAATAGGCTTATAAATTGCCATAGTTTCCCCAGTGCCATTCATAAGTAATAACTCAGACCAGGGGTCATTGTGCCTCTACAAAACCAGAACCATAATGAGTGATTTTTTTTTCTCTCAATTTTCCCTGAATTTTAAAATGAAAATAAGTAATATAAAGAATTTTAGAATCTAAGAGGATATGAATAATAGATTTTTAAGGAGAGATGAATAAGGAAGTTATGAAGAAAGAGAAACGTGACAGAAAATGAGTCCAAAGGAATTAAGAAGTCTATACTCACTCATTCAGCAAAAGGACCAAAGCTGACCTAAAATATTTATCTAGCATTCTTTTAACCGTATCATACCTCAAGCCACTATATTTAAAACTTAATAATTGTCTGTCAAATTGTCTAAAATATTGCAATGCTACTAGCTCCTCTAACAGATTACCTGTGAAACTTGATGGCTTAATGCAAGAGAATTTTCACTCTCCTTCACACATAGTCCAAGGCTGCCGGATGTTGGGATGGTGACGGCCTCCGCTCCACATGGTCATTTAGGGATCCAAGCTTTGAAGTCTCTCTAACTTCAGTGCTTTCCTTTCCCAGTTATTCTGTACATTGAGATAAGATTAAGAGAGAGAAAGAGCACAGGGTCTTGTGGGCTAAGATTAAAAGGAGCATTTATCACTGGTACCCAGTATAATCACTAACCTCAATCACATGGTCATAACTACCTGCAAGAGAGAATGTAATCTCTCAGTGTGCTCAGAAAGAAAGAGAAATGAGTTTGGTAAATAGCTACCCAATGCCTGCCACACATATGTGTAGGAAAAAAATTGTTTAAAGTTATTAGACCTTTTCAATATAATAGTCTCTTACATCTCAAGCTTCAGTGAGCATACAAATCATTTAGCTATCTTGGTAAAATGCACATTGTGATTCAGTAGGTCTGGGTCAGAGTCTGATTTCTAATACATTTCCAGGTGATGTTGTTGGGCCACAGATCTCAAGCACTAAACAGTAGCCAATCTAGTCATTATGTGAAAATCCCAAACTAACAAACAAAAATCACTGACTTCATGAGGTGAAGTTTAAGCCCTCTAGCCATCTTGCTGTTTTTCTTGGAATGTACACTCCCTCTTTGTTGATTCTGCTAAGAAAATGAATGTAATAATACATAGTTCTTACAAAGCTCACAGAAATCAGGAGATTTATGAGAAAATAGCTACAAAATGCTATAGCCTCATTTAGGGAGAGATATTAGACATATATTAAGTATTATATTGTTATTAGATTGTCATTGGCTGTAAGGAAAGAATGTACTATTGGGGAGGAAGTATTCTCTTTAAAGAGTTCTCTTTAAGTCTCTAGAAAACTGTGAAAAGAAGAGGAACACTTTCCCCTGCATGGGGCATTTTTGCTATTATTGTTTCCATTACTCTATTTTGACATTTTTTTTTACCAAAGCATACAACAATCCAATTATAGTATACATACAATCAGCCAGAAATGTGATGACTCTCTTTTATCTTCACAATACCCCTACTATAGCATAGAACTTAAGAACCTAAAAAAAAGTGTGCGTATGTGTATATGTACACACACATGTATACATACCACTTGCTGCAACAAAAACACGGTTATTGTGGAATCAATATGATTTAAGCATTCGCAGAACCTCAGATGATCACAGATCTGTAAACTTTGTGAGGAGTTTCTCTGTTGGCTACATTTACTTTGTCTTTCTCTACATTGAAACAAATAGGTATCTCTTTCATTTTTTATCTGTAGCTGAAGCCATGAAGCCAAGGCTGTCAGGATTGGTTGATGCTTTGATTTCTTTATTGATTCATTTGTACTGATTTTTATTTTCATGATAAGCTCAAAATTAGCTGGAGAAAAGAATTAAGGGTGAAGAAAAGGACAAAATGGGTAAGCCTTCTTTAACTCTGCAGTTTACAGGCTACTTTCCCATTTAATCCGGGAGGGCATGTTGGAGCACTTTCATAAATATAAATCAAGACCTGGGATATTTTTTCTACTAAGAAGAAAAACAGATTAAAATATAGGTAAAAGTCTAATTTGCAGTCCCACCAACAGTGTATAAGCATTCCTTTCTCTCTGTATCCAGGCCAGAATCTATTGTTTTGGGACTTTTTAATAAAAACCATTCTAACTTGAGTAAGGCAATAGCTCGTTGTGGTTTTAATCTGTATTTCCCTGATAATTAATGACCTTGAGCATTTTTTCATATGTTTATTGGCCATTTGTCTATCTTCTTTTGGAAAGCTTCTGTTCATGTCTTTTACCTGCTTTTTAATGGGGCTATTTATTTATCCCTTGCCGATTTGCTTGAGTTCTTTGTAGATTCTGGTTACCAGCCCTTTAGGTTGTTTATTTGCTCTGTTGACTAATTCCTTAGCTGCGCAGGAGCTTTTTAATCTAATCAAGTCCCATTTATTTATTTTTGTTGTTGCTGTGATTGCCATTGGGGTCTTCTTCGTAAATTCTTTGCCTAGACCTGTATCTACTAATAGAAGAGTTTTTCCAACATTTTCTTCTAGAACTTTTATGGTTTCATGCCTTACATTTAAGTATTTTGTCCATCTTGAATTAATTTTTATGAGTGGTGAAAGATACAGATCCAGTTTCAGTCTTCTGCCTGTGGCTATCCAATTGTCCCAACACCATCTGTTGAGTAGGGCTTCCTTTCCCCAGTGTATATTCTTGTTTGCTTTATCAAAGATCAGTTGGCTATATGTGAATGGTTTTATATCTGGATTCTCTGTTCTGTTCCATTGGTCTATGTCTCTATTGTTTTGCTAATATCGTGTTGTTTTGATTACTTTAGGCTTCTACTATAGTTTGAAGTCTGCTAATGAAGTCCAGATTTGTCCTTTTTGTTTAAGATTGATTGGCTATTGGGGCTGTTTTCTGGTTACAAATGAAGCATAGAATTATTTTTTCTAGATCTGTGAAGCGTGACATTGGTATTTTGATTGTGTTCAATCTGTAAATCACTTTAGGTAGTATGGACATTTTAACAATGTTAATTCTATCAATACATGAGCATGATATATTTTTTCATTTGTTTGTGTAGACTACAATTTATTTCCTCAATGTTTTGTAGTTCTTTTTACAGTAATCTTTCACCTCCTTGGATAAATATATTCCTAGGTATTTTATTTTCTTTCTAGCTATTGTGAATGGTATTGAGTCTTTTGATTTGACTCTTAGCTTGACTATTATTGGTGCACTGATATGTAGCATTGATTTTGTAACCTGAGACTTTGATGAATTTATTTATCAATTAATTCCAGGAGTTTTTTGGTGGAGTCTTTGGGGTTTTCTAGATATAAGATTGTACTATCAGCAAAAAGTGATAGTTTGAGACTCTCTTTCTTAATTTAGATATCCTTTATTTCTTTCTTTTGCCTGATTGCTCTGGCTGGGACTTCCAGCCTATGTTCAATAGAAGTGGTGACAGTGGACACCCTTATCTTGTTCAAGATCTTAGTGGGAATGCTTTCAACTTTCCCCATTCAGTATGATGTTGGCTGTGGGTTTGTCACATATGGCTTTTATAATCTTGAGATTTGTTCCTTTTATGCCTAGTTTGTTGAGGGTTTTTATCATGGGTATTTACTCAAAGGAAAAGAAGTCATTTTGCCAAAAAGATGCCTGCACTTGAATGTTTATTGTGACCAAATCACAATTGCAAAGATGTGGAATCAACCCAAGTACACATCAATTTGTGAGTGGATTAACAAAATGTGGTATATGTATACTATGGAATACTACTCAGACATTAAGAAGGATGAATTAAGACCTTTTGCAATAATTTTGATGAAACTGGAGACCATTTTCCTAAGTGAATTACCTAAATAATGGAAAAACAAATACCCCATATACTTGCTATTAAGCTGAAACTAACCAATGAGCACACATGTGCACAGAGGGAAGTAAAACTCAATGGAAATCAAGTAGGGGGAAGAGGGAGGAGGGGATGGACGAAAACCTACTTAATGGATACAGTGAACACTATCTGGGTGATCAGCACACTTATAACTCTGACTCAAGCATAACAAAATCAATACACATAACCAAAAACATTTGTAATCCTAAACTATTTTGAAAAATAAAAGCTAGAAAATAATAGAGGTAAAAGTCGAATACCTATTGCATATTTTTATCCTCTCTCTTTGTTAGTCTTTTCTAATGAGTTAAAATGAGTGGTGCTGAGTACAAGAAATATCAAGTGTGAAATTTTGAATAACAATATCAAACATCAAGTAATTTTTGTCCTAAAAACTTATGAAATAGCTATGATAAAGTATAAATATTATATGGCATTGTCAGTATATAATATTCATTTAAAAATATTATTTTTGTATTTTGGATGAATAGCTGATTTTGTTGGAAGCATTGTCTGAATTATCCATGCAAATGGGAATTTTCATCTGAATATATACAAAATTGCCTCTGTGTCTTGGGAGCTAGATTTTTGAACCTAGTTTATTAGCATAATGACAGTAATAATACAGTTAATAATATAGTTAATTTAATTTTACCCATGACACATCTCTGAAAGGTGGTCTAGATATGATTATATTGTTCCAATTTCATTGATGAGAAGGGAAGATCATTTAGATGAACTGACTCAATATCAATTGTACTATCAGAAGAGAGAGAACTGACTTGGTTTCCTGATTACAAGTTTGAAATTACTTTAAAATTAGATTGATTAAATTAAATTAGAATTTGATCTCCAATTCTCTTTTGTTAATTAGGTGAGTGTTCTTTAATTATATAAAGTAATATAGATTCAGGATTTTAAAACAATCAGAGTACAGGAAGGAAATTTGTGAAAAGTGAAAGTTGAAATTTCTCCTGTCCAACTTTTCCTACCAACTAAAATTTTATTCCGCTCTTCATAGGTATGTTCTATTTTCAATTTTTTTTGTGTGTGTGTATACCTCCAGGAATTTTCTGTGAATACATAGGAATATATAGGCATATATATGTGTGTTAATCTACTTTTTAACAATAAACAGTGTTGACATACTATGAAATGTATAGGTTATACAGTTTAATAGTCCTATTAATGATTAAAGTCCTGCTAAATATTTTAAATTGAGAAAGACTTTTTGTTTGGATTGTTTCAAATAAGTCTAACTTTAGAGTTTTCTTTACTATGAGAAAGCTACATTGTTACTCTTGCATCATACACACAAGCACACATGCACATATTACCTTCTCTGTGTTGGAACAACTCTTATTTCAGCTTTTTAAAATCATAAATGCCATTGAAATAGGTGAATTCCCCTAATCACACTTCTCTCATTATGCCTTGCTGCTGAAAGGTAGCAGACGCTGGGCTCATTGTCCAATTTACACCAGTAGCTGTACGTAGTGCTGTTTAGAGTGCAGTCACAACGAATTCAAATCCTATCCAAATACATCCTAAAAATGTTGGTTTGACCCCTAATTAGTTGGTGCATGTCCATAAGCCACCCAGCGAGGCAGCTGGGCTTGCAGAATTGCATTATTCTTTCTTAGTGAGCGTTTTCCCTACCTTCTCAGTAGACAGACGAGTCTCTTATCAGAAGGAACAGATGGCAGCGTGAGTCTGCTTGAAATTGCAGACATGTTCTTGGAGAAAACTTCCTAGAATTTTTTTTGTTAAGAGTGTATTTCATACGAGGACAATTGGTGTTAGAAGCCTAGGGAAAAACTTCTAAATTTTGGCTCAGAAATGTTTCTTGGGTTTTGCTTTAACAGTTCTGCAATGTTGGAATTGAAAATGAGACAGCTTATTGACCCTTGGTATTCTGATATGTGGAACACTGATAAAAAGTTAAGATTTAAGCATTCCTGAGCTTCAAACTGGTAAATAGTCCAAGAATAACTTATTAATTCAGGCTTTTAACAGTTTACAAGTGCTTTTATATTCAGGATTTAATCTAATTCTCAGGACAAATTGAATTTTTTAAAATCCTTTTTTTTATAGATAAAGAACATGAAAGGCAAAGAGGTAAAATGGCTTATTCCAGGATACATGGTTAATGAACAGCAAATTCACAAATTAAAGGTACTGGTCAAGTTGCTCCTAATGAGTGAAGTTCAGAGTGTGGGTAGGTAATTACTATGTGTCAATCATTGTGGTGGATGCTTTATATACATAGTATCTTATTCTTCACACAATTGCTACAGGAGGGAGTTATTACCTCCATTGCATTAAAGAGGCTACTATGCATAACATGCCCAAAGTTGCTCTTCTAGTAAGGGGTGGATATATTTGAAGCCTAGGTTTAGTCAACTCCAACTTGCATGCTCTTTCCATTGTGAAAAATTAGTGTGACAATAAAAGTGGACTTCAGATTTAACTAGTAAGAATGTGATACCTGCCAAGGCCAATGGAATTAATGGTTTGGTCTTTTTGGATTTTACAAAACTTGGCAGGTGAATTACAACAAATAGTATTCTTATATGACAGTAAAATAGGCTTTTCTTGGCAGCCAAAGTGTGAAATGATATATGTATTTTGTTTTTGATATTTTAGACAACATATGCCCAACTGCCTTTTGTGAGTTAATATTTGCTGGATACTTTCAGTGTACACAAATCTGAATCCTAAAAGCACCGGGAAACTAAATACCTCGCATATCATCCTGAAGCACAATACTGAAATATAGTCTCATTGCAAATGAGAATAATAGTATGCATCCCATAGTTCTCAAAGATGTCCATGTCCTATTCCCCAGACTTGTAAATATGTTAGGTTATATGGCAAAGGTGAATTAAGGTGGCAGATGGAATCAAGTTTGCTAATCAGCTGACCTAAAAATAGAGAGATTATCTTGGATTATCGTGGTGGGCCTAATGTAATCACAAGGGTCCTAAAAATTAGAAGAGGATGACAGAAGGACAGAGTCAGAGGGAAATGGAAAAATAGTCTAAGAGTTATAAAGTTGCAGGCTTTGAAGATGGAGGAAGGGGACCACAGGCCAAGAACTGTGGGTATCTTCTAGAGGCTGGCAAGGGATAGAAAACACCTTCTATTTTAGAGCTTCCAGAAGAAACGTAGCCCTGACAACATCTTAAGTTTAGTACCATGATACTCATGTCAGACTTCTGCAGAACTGTAGATAATAACTTACGTTGTTTCGGTCACTAATTTTATGGTAATTTTTAATAGCATCTATAGGAAACTAATACAGGACTATTGTGGGAATTAAATGGAGATAGATAGATAGATTGGTAACCTGGCATATAGTAGAGATTCAATAAGTAATAATTAGTATTTTAACTATTTTACTTTCTTTGGCTACTAAAACATTTTTAAACCAGTTCTGTTTTTTTTTTTTGGATTCTGCACCTATTTTGTGTCTTATGAAGCAGTCCTAGTCCTAACTGTTGTACCTATGAGACAGGGTAGGGGCAGGACTCAGGCCTCACTTCTGATTAAGAGAGACAACATGGGACAGCATAACCTTCTGAGTAATGTTTTTCAGAGACACTGGAGCAAGATACTGACACAGGTTGACAAGGCACCTGGCTAAAAAAGAACCCGACCTATCTGGATCCAACTGCGACCTATCTGGATCCAACGGCCTCAAGCCAGAAAAGACTCCCATACTGACCTTACTCTGACTTTTCCCTCATTAAAATATCATTTTAATCATAGAAATCACCCCATGGGATGGAGATTTAACATGCTAATGAGTGATGACATGCAGGAAGAAGCCTATAATAGAACTACTCAGGTGCAAGAAAGTCTCCGCCTCTATGTACTTACATGTCACCCTTTTCCCTCCGAAGCCTCTTTAAAATTCTCCCTGAACTCCCCTCGGAGAGCAAGCCTGGGGAGGTTTTCTTTTGTGCCATCCCCCGTATGTTCAAAAATGAGCCCTCGAAAGGCCTTCCTTGCCTGTGACTCCCATTTGGGCTCTTTTTACTGTCTATGTCATAGAGAGCCCAAGTCCCTGCTCCAGTAACATAAACACTCGTGTGGAGTGTGTGTTTGTATACACACGTGTTTTACATGAAGAGACTCATGTACAATCAGTAGGTTTGGAATCAAACCTGTCCATTATTTTATTGTTTTAATTAGTAGCACACTGGGAAAACCTAGTTAATTATTTAAATGTTGAAGGGAAAGAAGACAAAGTAAAACAAGACAAATGAACAGCAAAAAACAAAACAAACAAAACCACCCAAAGCAATAAACAAACAATAACAAAAAAAAAGTAAAAAGAAACCTTACCAGATATATGCAGAGAAATAATTGATTTTACTTAACATTTTAGAATTAGTTCCATTGCTATTTTATTCTATTCTCCTTAGTTGTCATTTTAATTATTCATATTTGTTAATTTTGTTAGGAAATGAATTTCTAATTAGGGAAATTTGCTTACCATTGTGTTAAAATAGAGACTTAAATAGTAAAGGTGCTGTGGAGTTAATACCAGTTTTGTAGGCAGCTATCCCAAGATATGCTTTTAATACCCGTTCATTCTTCAGGAACAACAAACCAGAAGTAAAAATTATTATATACCTACTATGTGCCAGCATAAATTTATAAGTTTAGGTACTATGGATATAATATTATAGTAAACAACAGAGGCAAAGCTTCTCATCTTGCTAGTGGGGAAGACAGACAATCAGATAAGTAAAGCCAACCTTTATTTGTCTTAAGGCAACATGCAATTAGATGCATTTAAAATCCTGATGATTAATTTTATAGGATTGAAGAGCTTGACACTTAGTCTGTACTATAATAAAATAATGGCTTACTTCTGTGACATTATATAGAAATAAAGCATGTCACATAAGTGAAACCTCTTCCTGTAAAAGTGTTTATTTGTTACTGTTTTCTATATTTTAAAAATTTTTAGGTAAATTTTAAAATTTGATATACATATCTTTATGGAGTTTGGAAGAGAGTATAATAAACATAATTTAGCATTTGATGATTATTGGGGTCTATTTGTATTAAGCCTCAACTGAGGCTGATTAGCTTTATACAAACGGCCCCGGACTGTTAAGCTTTACAACAAAAATTTTTATCAAAGTTTTTTTTTTTCTTTTTTTCTTGGTGATTTTATGACTCCTAATCGGTGTACCTGATATTCACAACTCCTTTGCTGCTATCTTATAGTGACCTTATTTCTAACCTTGAACTTAAGATAACTACATTTGTTAGTTTTTGGTTTAAAATAAAGAGTATAGGCCTTACCTAAAGACTTTCCTAAGAGTGCTCTCCAAAAGTGAAAGCATTAGTCCACGCTATGGTTCATAGATATTTGTGTCATTAGGCAATTTTGTGGCTTACTTCTAAGATCCCGATTTTCCTTACTATTGCTGAGGTTGCCATGGAAGTGAGGTAGTCATGCATAGATAAGTTCTGATGGATTCCTCAGATACAACTCCACTTAAACATAGTTTGCAATCAGAATACTTGCATAAATTATGTTCATTTTAATTAGATATATTGCGGATTGTGAATCTTGCACTTCTAGATTCAGAATCTGAAATATAATATTGTTAAAGAAGCTTCTTACCCCAGTTTCCTGAACTACTACATTCTCTTTCCTCAGTTTCTGTGGTTTTCAAGTCAGACTCCACTCTACACACAATGAATGAATGAACTTTATTCAAATACACTCTGGTATGAATTTCCAAGGGACTATGCCTTGTCTGATTCTTGCTTTTGCTCTTTTTGAAGTGTCAACATTCCCACCTTAATTTTCACTTCTTGGAAGGTAAGATCTTCCTTTATAAAATTCTAGAAATTCTATTCTGGACCAATATCGTAAACAATAGTAAAATAGGTTGAGAACAAAAAATTATCATAAAGGAAGCACAGTGATTTTAAGAAAATGAAAAGAAATGACAATAAGATGTCTTGGATTTTGGTGAATATGGTTTTAGCTTACAACTATAGACTGCCATAACCAAAGGCATTCTATGATTGTATACATGGTGCCAGAAAAAAATTAAGCGAATTTCCTAAAGTGACATCTTTAGGAAGAAAAAGAACTAGGATGTGACTTGGGACTTTGGATCTTAGTCCAGACGTTCTTTATACCATAGTATGGTATCTTGCTTCATGGCTGAGCAATTTTAATAATAAGAATAGCTGCAATATTTTTAAGTTTCTTTGAATGCTCATATCAATTACATAATGGTAGGTATGTTTAATCTAATTTAAGAGTTCAGGAAGCTGAAGCAAAGTGAGGTTCCCCGAAGGCCACATCTCAGCCAGGTTTTTATTATTTTAAAGTCTTTATACAATTCTGAAAATAACAATTACCCTACTTATATCTATATTAATATTCCATTCCTCTCCACTCTTATCATTAGCCAAATCTCTTTCTTTCATTTATTTTTTAGTGGTTGTCCTTCGTTTACAAAATAAATCCTTAAATTTTCCAAATAATGTAACACTCATCATCCATCTTGGCCTCCTCGAAGTCAACTCTTAATTCCCTCAACTCATGAGAATTTGGTGGCCTTGGTGTGGTCTGGAAATTATCTCTGGGCAAAATGTTGGGGAAATTTAAGGGCTCACCTCATTTGTTTCCATTCTTTTCTGTGGCACATTTCTGTGCTGTCTGAAAAAATCCGTGTGTGTGTGTGTGTGTGTGTGTGTGTGTGTGTTTGTGTGTGTGTGTTTAGTAGGAATGTAAGTCTAGTACCAGCTATTTCTTTTTAGTCAGAAGTAGAAGTTTTATTCAATAAATCTTCTATTTCACACATTTATTTGTTAGTTTCAGAATACTATCTCACTCTTTTTCAGAATTTCTACATGTGTCTTGAAATTACTTTAATCATGGGACCAGACCAAACTAGACCTACTTATTCTGTTGATAACAAAATGTTGAGTTACCTGGTGGATATGATATAGCCAAAAACTACAAGTCAGGTAACCTGGGCATGCAAAATAGAAAATAACTTTGACCTCTAACACCACCCAGAACCAATGATTCCTCCATTCAGAACTAAGAAGACCAGGACACGACCAAAACCTGAATGCCAGAACTCTTTCAGAAGCAAAGGGTCTATTGGCCAGGAAGATCTGGGGCTAAAATCTGCCTCAACATACCTTACTGTAAATGATCAAATTTATAGCCCTCCAATCAGACACTGCCAAACCAACATTCCTAAATTCTTTCCCTTGCCCTCTGAGCCTATAAACTTGTCCTAGACTCCAAAGCAAGGAGACAGATTTGAGCCTGTCTCTTGTCCCCTAGTGGCTGATTTCACAATGAGGACTTTTTTTTTTCTCAAAAATCAGTGCCATCGTACTAGCTTTTGTGTGCACTGGCTGTCTGCACCATTATTTCTACCCATCTCATTTTGGTTAATTCTTTAAAATAATGATCGCAGCCAATTTAGTCCCTTTTGTTTACTGTGGCTGTGTTCCTAGTAACTACTTTTTTGTTTTTATTTTTTCTGTTTTTATGATAAAATTTTCTTGCTTTGTTGTATGTGTAGTAATTTTAAAAGTTAATAGCAATTTTTCAAATTATATGCTGGTCGTTGTGGAGGATACCTTTTAAGTACTCTGAATTCTGACTTTTTCCTCTGATGCTCAGGCTGTTACATTTCTTCCCTTAAAAACTTGTTTTAGGCTTTTCAGGGCAGGTCCATTTTAGTGCCTTTTACCTTGGAGCAGAGCTGCTTTTCCTGGGATACTGTATTTCTGATAGAGTGCTATCCTCTGAGATTTCTCTAACTAGTTAAATCTTGAATTATAACCCTTGTTTTCTGGAACCAAGAAAGAAGCTCTTGCAGCCTTTCCACTTAGGGCCTAGGAGACTTACCCTGGCATGTGCAGTTTAGGAGTCAATCAAGGATTGAAGTGGAATTTTATGCAGGTGTTGGGTTTCCATTCTTTTCAAGGTTTGCTCTGTTAATTTCTGTTCACTCTTACGTCCCCGCACACCAGTTTCTGCCTCTTTATCCCAGTGAAACTGCTGCCTTCTGCTTGAGATCTCCCCTCTATTCACGCAGCCAGCTGGAACATTCTCTGAGGTTGAAAACTGGTCTTACCAAGTGTTCTCTTCTCTCGAGAGTCATAGTCCCTTCAATTTCTGCCTACTTTAATTACTCTTTTATGCTTTAAAAAGTTTGTTTTTTTAATATCCTGTCTGAGTTAAAATTTGTAATAAGCAGGACTTAGTCCAATACAATTTACTCCCTTCTAACCAGAAATGAAACATATGGCTTCTCCATACTTTTTGCCCCTTTCCCCAATAACGTAAGAAATTTACTATGCTACCATGCCTCTTCAGTTCCTCAACCTTCCCTGACTCTACTGCCATGTTGTTGGTATACTATGATGTATCAGTTTCTAGTTCTCATGAATACGGTAGTACCCCATTATCCATGGATATGTTCTAAGACCCTCAGTGGATGGCTGAAACCTTGAATAGTACCAAACTCTATATTTTCTATGCTCGAAATTTCTTTTTCTCTTTTTCACAATTTTATGAATAGAAGATTTGTTCTTACCATCAATTTTAGCAATCACAGCACATGATGTTTCTCTTTCCTTGTTATGTCAAAAACTTTCACATTTTCACTTAAAGGAAGCACTTTACAGCTTCCTTTTGGCATACTCTAATTGCCTGCACCACTTCTCTTACTTGTTTTCGGGCCATTAGTAAGTAAAATACGGCTTGCTTGAACACAAGCACTGCAGTACCATGACAGTTGTTGACATGATATCCAAGATGGCTGCTTAGTGCTACAGTGTGATTCTAGCGTGGATTCACTGGACAAAGGGATGATCCATGCCCCAGGTGGGATGGAGAAGATGATGTGAGATTTCATCATGCTCCTCAGAGTGGCTTGCAATTTAAAACTTGAGAATTGTTTATTTCTGGAATTTTCCATTTAATATTTTTGGGCCACTGTTGACTATGGGTATTTGAAACCAAGGAAAGCAAAACAACAGAAAAGGAGGGAATATTGCATGCTTTATAAAAATTATTTATTTAAACAAAAATACTTGTTACTAAATTTTTTACATAATGAAATTATTTACCATATCTCATTGTTTTTTTCCTGTATTTCTTTTCCATCTTTCCTGATAGCATCCTGCAAGAGCTCTTTAAAGAGATCTTCCATGCTCTGTGAATATTTTTACTTCACCTTCAAACTTAAGTAATATTTTAAATAAATATGAACCTTTAGGATAAAGATTATTTTCCTTTGTCATTTTGAATATCTTATTACTCCACTGTATTCATAAATCCAATATTATGATTGCAATTTCTGGTGATAATCTGATTGTTTCTTGGTAGGTGATCTGTTTCTTCTCTCCTTGTCTTTAATGACTGAAAAGTTCAACATAATATATTTATTTTATTTTTATTGATAATATTTTTTAATCCAAGTCTTATGTATTTTTAATTTTTATTAAACTCAGTCATTGCATCTTCTAATATTTCTTATTTAATTTCTCCTTTCTATTGTTGGCCTCTTTCTTTCATATATCTTCACTTCTCTTTTATTTTATTTTTTCATATAGGTATTCCATCTTCTTCCTTTGTGGAAGACTTCCTTAACCTCTGTATCACTATATCGCCATTCTTCCATATCACTAATTGCTTCTTCAGCAATAACCTTCTTAATATTTAACCAGCTATTGAGTCTTTTACTTAACTAACTATATTTTTATTCTATCTCCAATTTTTTTGTAGTAGCTTGTTCTTAGTCCATGTTTCTATTATATAATTTATATTTTAAAAGGTATTTATATCCATATTTTAAGGACTTGTTTTGGCCACTCTATTGATTCTGCTTCTTTCCTCTGGTATAGATGATTGTGTTTATTGTCTTTCTTTTATAGAGCTGCTGGTTCTCAGCTGTCTCAAGATTTTCCCCTATAAATTAATTGTATATTTGCTTGCAATAAAGTCCACGTTACCTATGAATTATCTGCTGGGGGAGAGAATACAAGCATAGACTCCAGACTGAGCTATTCCGGCTGATTTGGAGGGAGGGGTGAAAGAAACAGGGTGAAGGGCTGCTAGATACTTGATCTGCTCTCCTGTCAACTACAAACCTCCCCAAATTCAGCACCAAGCCTGCACCAAAGCAGTTAGGTGTTGACTAAAGAAAATTTTTATATAATTGAACTGATTGCTTTTCTTCCTTGTCAGTTAATTCTTATCTCTTTAAATTATAGCTTTTTTGTTTTATGTCTTCATGATATCAAGAATGTCTAAGAAATATGAAAAAAATGAAAACGTTCAATCAGCAGGATATTTGATATTGTGTAAACTCAATGTTCCTATGGTCTGTTAATTACATCCTTGATTTCCTAAATTACTTCCAAACATCTCAGAGGTTTCTCAAGTTCTAGATATTAAGATGTTCTACTTGGTCAGACAACCCTTATTAAATGTGGATTCTTTTAAGGAGACCTACTCTCATTCTGTTGCCTTAATAGTAAATGAATGTAGAGAAATTTAATTTATTTTAAATGTATTGCAGTAATCTAATCTGAGCAGTATGTCCTTGAGAAAAATGTTTTTTATGCTTTTATTTGGAAAATGAAAGTCTTTAAATTGCATAGGATTGCTGATGTTTTTAACCACAGGCAAAAGTCCATAATGTCTAATAATTCTTATGTTTCTAATAATGAAATATAAAAACTGTAGGCCTAATAATGTTATTGTAATGAAGTAGCCAATCACAGCATTATTTTATTCAACCATAATGGAGGTATACTCTAATTAGTTCTCTATGAAGCATGGAATCAGAAGCAACTCATTCTTCAAGTTGATGGATCCACAGCCTATCCCTTAACGACAACTATTTGGCTACTATTGTTTCCCATATAGAGTCATTATTGCAGTGTTTAAAAACCCAATGTGTAGTCAGACTGTGTTTGAATGCTGATTCAATCCTTGCTAACTTTGTGATGGTGGGTATATACGTAAGCTCAATTTCTTTGTGGAATTAGGATCAGAACACTTACTTGGAGGATTATTAGGAGGAATCAATGAATTAGCATTTTCACTTGACTGATATATGCTAAAATCCATATATGTGTTATGTACTTGTACAATTACAACTACCCCCCCCACCAGTTTTGCTACCGCTACTATTATTATCATTAGTAAAGATGTCCCACCAGGTTGGAAAATTCAGATTTGGTTAAAGAGATGTTGTTTAGAAATTAACTGATATTCTCTTTAAAATTTAATAACATTTGAAATAATGATAAAAGAGAACACTTTGGTGATAACTTTACATACTAGAAATAATTTGTTTTGGAAACATGTATTCACAGAGATGAAATTATTTCCATAATTCTTTTTCTAACTATGATTGAAGAGGAATTTCTGTAATTTATAAATTAGCAACTAGCTCTCAAAAAAAATTTGGGTTTATTAAGATTATAAACTGATATTAAAAGATACAGCTTGTAAAATGTAAGTTACTAAGGCTTCATGGAACTCGAGAAATAACTCTTCATGAACAGAGAGAATCTTATTTTGTAGCCTCCCTAAAAAGGCTAATAATAATGCATTGTAAACTACTAATACGAGGAACAGACATGCATCATGTGTTATAGATGTACTAGTCCCCAGCTGCCTAACATTTTTGGCACCAGGGACTGTTTTCATGGAAGACAATTTTTCCTTGGGGAGTGTGGCTGGGAGGCGGAGCTCAGGCGGTGATGTGTGAGCCATGGGGAGCGGCTGTGGCTGTCTACATGAGGCTTCACTAGCTAGCTCACTTGCCCGCCACTCTCTTTCTGCTTTGCCTGCCCCTCCCCGTTCCTAAGTTTCATGGAAGACAATTTTTCCACCGACGGATGGAGGGGTGGAGGGGGCAGTGGTGGTGGAGCTCTGTGGCCCTGTCCCTAACTGGGCCATGGCCTGGGGGTTGGGGACCATAGTTATAGAGAATATAGTAGATGCTTTTCACACTGGCACATTTCCAGAATTGTATTGAATATTACTTTTCAAATGTTTATTTAATTGTATTAAAAATGACTGCATTTTAAAGTTACCTAATTCTATATTTACTCTTTCTGGTATTTTTAAGCCTCTTTACCCTTGAGTTTAATAACGACCATTTTCCTAAGCCTTTGTATCTATGTACCCACAAGAGGTTAAAATACTCTTGACAGACACTTTTTTTATAATCTTCGATCAATCTGAGGATTCTTGTGCTGAGGTATCATCTGCAGGATTTCTGCTGAGTAGATAAACAACCAAGGCTAACTGGATAACTGTGGATCTAAAGTGTAACAGCTGGAAATCTCTATTCTTAACCCATAAAGCTTTAAAAGGATGGACATAGGTTTTTTTATTTTTAAATTTTGCTATTTATGAGTTTTAAAATTTGTTCTTAAAATGGTATTTTTGTTTTTTTGTTTTTGTGTATCTATGTGCCTTGACCTTAAATATATGAACGTCCCTTCATGCAAGAAAGATTTACAGAGTGATCAGCAGGTGCCAGGCATGGGGACAGGAACTGAAGCTCTCAAGAAAAGAATAGACCAACTCTGACATTTAGTATGCTAACAGGTTACTGAGTCTCATCATAAATAAAGTTTCCAGCACATAATTTAACTAGATGGAAAGTACTGCATAATTTTGGTCACTTATTTCTTTTCTGACCTTAACTTTTTTGGAAAATACCAAATACTCTCTCTCTTCCTCGCATTGTGATTGCATAGCATCTGTAAATATTTCTTCCTTTCCAACGCATATAATATTCAACATTAATAACACACATAATAAATAAAAATAATTTAATAGTTTCACAATCACTTTTATATTTGGTGTCTTATTTAATGCAAAGCTTGTAACATTAAAGTCATTATCTCTTGTTAACAGATGAAGAAATGGAAGCAAAAGAACATTGAGATACTTGCTCAAGGTCACACAGATGAGAAATGTTCTTCATTCTAATGGAAGCTCCATTAAGGTAAAATCTGTGTCTTTTCTTGTCTACCACTGTAGCAGTGCCTAGCACAGTGCTTGACTGGTCAAGGTGATTGATTGTCTTTGTCGAATCAAGGATTGAATGAAAGTTTAAAAAGTCCAAAGCCTTTTCTTTACAAAGTGACGATGAAGAGACATATTTAATTTTTTTTCCTTAGAGATCAGCTACCATGGTGTGTTTTATATTTATCTTCTCATTTAATCCTTTAAGTAAGCTCTTTATTTGAAGGATAACTCTTTTGCCTTTATATTACAAATTTAAAAAGCTGAGTTTGGCAAGATCAATAACTCGTTTTAGCCCCATAGTCAGTATGGGTAAAGCCTGATGTTGAAATTATCCTTCCTTATATCATATATATGTGTGTATATATATACACACACACACATATACATATATAAAATGGAGCTGGGGGATGTTTTAAAATAAAAATTAGAGGTTTTCACTTAATGCAAAATAGGTTTTGAGAGACACAAAGATAATTGATCTTTATTCAGATGAACCATAAACAGATCACTGCTGTTTGGGTCATTGACAAATCTGAATGTTGTAACTCTTATTGATGCTTTAGTGAGGTTATCCATGGAAAGAAAATAATTAGTAGAATTTATTGAAAATTTAGAGTGATTTGAGATTAGTTACTATGCTTTATGTAGATTACATAAACTGTAAGTTACATGAACAGAAATAATCTATAATAATGGTCTCGATTGAGTCTAAAGGAGAGTTGGTTTTTATTTACACTGTTCTATTTGTGGTAATGATGGGGAGGAGGGCTAACTTTGAGGTTGACAAAAGAATAGAAAATGTTGATTAGGAATTCTACTGCTATTAGAGAAAAACCAACATTGATAAAAAAGAATGAGTCGACAAATACTGTTTTTTGTTTGTTTGTTTGTTTGTTTTTTGCAGTTTGGAATCTTATTCTATCCATCTTTTTTCTTTAATTTAAAATGCATCCACATCTTTATGGTTAAATAATGAGTCTGTTGAAAATAAAAAGTGAAATATTAAGTTCTTGCTTTATTATATGTGTTCTCTGTGGATCAGGGATTTATATACGTGTGTGTCTGTATTAGCTATGAACATATATCTTTGTGTGTATATATGTTGTGTGTATACACACACATCCACACATATATGGGTATTAGCTATCCTGTTTTCATTTATTCCTCAGACACTTTGAGGTTTTTTTCTTGCTTTGTTTTTGTTTGTTGTTGGCTTAGGCTAGTTTGGTGATACCATATCTTTTCCCCTTCTAAAATAGAAAATATGAGAATGATTACATCTTTTATTTATTGTTGTTGTACTTTGATACTGATAAAGGAAGATATGTGGCTCTGATAAAGTAGAAATATATATTTTAAAAAGATATTTCTAACTGAAGCATTTTAGAGGAATACCACTGGCTTCAGAGTGAGATTTATAGATAAAATGTTCATGGTAATGGAAAACTTGAGTCTGTAATACTTCTTTCTAGGAGAACATGGGAAGACTTCAATTAGATCAAGTTAAAGAGAGTCACCTGTGTCCGAAACAGCCTCAGGTCAGCCATAAATAAATGGCAATCTATACTAGTTGGATGGAGTTCTAACTTGTAACTAGTTTAGGATGTGCAACAGCAACTTACCATCTGATGTGTAACAGGAATAATAGTGTGGACTGAACTCTCAGGATAGATCACATTATCACACTGAATCAGGACAATGGTCTATCGAAGGCTGCAGGGACTGTGGATCACAAATCATCGAGGTAGCTGAACCACTAAAATAGCATCACTGTAATAACAAGTAGCCTGAAAAACTAGTGTATAATATTACTCTGTAGAGAATGCGGTTGTTGAAATTTACATCTATGCCAACTGCTATTATACAATCAATAATAGAAGATTTCCTCCCAAATTTTGTTTATCAGGGTTAGCCTGAGAAATCTAATAGAGTAGCTTGCAAGCGATTTAAGCTGGCAGGTTCTGTTTTTCACGGCTTTTGCACAAAGAATTGAATTTATGAACTCTTCATGCAGCAGTGGCTATTACATACAAGGTGCCAGTGACTACTTGATTATCTCAGAAGGACCTCAAAGCTAGTTGGGCATGAAATAGAGGACCTCTTCAAATGAAAGGGATCAGAATATTCAACACAGTTTATAAAGTGTGACAATTCTATTATATAAGTTTGAACAGCAGCCACTGTTGGAAAAAAAAATCCATGAGAATATCCAAGAGAAAAATAGATTGGCAGGGGATAGTGACCATAACAAAATATAGGCTTCATTACTAGTGGGAGAAAAATATTAGGAGATTTACACATGGAAGCTTCTATCTTGAAAACCTAAATTATGCTCCATGGAATATGAGACTAGTCCCCAGTAATGTAGAAAGTATTATGGCCTCGATAATATTTGTAATGGCTGGCTCCAGATTTCATGTAGAAAAATTTCTCCATGATTGGGTTTCAAAATTATTAATATCTAGGCAACTCCAAATAGAGATGATGATGTCTTTTCCTTTCTATGATTGATAAGAATTGTGTATACTGTGTGTGAGAACAAAGTACAGGTTATTACTCTATCCTTTCTTATGAGAGGAGGAACTGTTGTTTTTTTTAAGAAACTTTTAAATTTAAAACAGTTTTAGATTTACAGAATTATTGGGAAAACAGTAAAAAGAATTCCCATGTACCCCATACCCAGTTTCTACTATTAAGAATATCTTACATTATTATATTTGGCACAAGTAAAGAACAATTAGTTGATACATTGTTATTAGCTAATGTTCATAATATATTCAGATTTTCCTTAGTTATTATCTAACTTGCTTTTTCCGTCCCAGGATTCCATCCAGGGTACAACATGCCATTTATTTGTCATGTTCCCTCAGGCTCCCTTTGGTTGTAACAGTTTCTCAGACCTTCCTTGTTTTTGATGACCTTGACAATTTTCTGGAACACTGGTCAGTTATTTTGCAGAATCTTATATTTGATATTTTTCTCTTCATTAGACCAAGGTGATATATTCTGGGGGGAAGATCACTGAGGTAAAGTGCCTTTCTCCTCACATCATATCAAGGATATATACTATCAATAAGATTTATTACTGTTGATGTATGCCCATCACCTTACTTGAGGTAGTGTTAGTTTTCTCCACTATAAAGTTACTGTTTTCCCTCCAATTCTAATATTGTGCTCTTTGAAAGAAAGTCACTATATGCAGCCCGCACTTAAAGAATGGAGATTTTTATTCTCTATCTCCTTAAAGGTGGAGTGTCTACATCAATTATTTAAAACTTTCCTGCATTGGAGAGTGTCTCCTCTCCTCTATTTATTTATTTATTCAATCATTTATTTGTAATGGATGAACTCATGGACATCTATTGTGTACTTTAGGTTATAATTCAACATGATTTTACTTATTTTGTTCCTCAAATTATTCCAGTTTTGACCACTGGGAGCTCTTTCAGTTGGCTTTGACATACTCCATTATTGTTTTATTTTGGTTTTTGTTTATTTGCTTTTAGCACTTACTTCCTGGTACAGCAAAATGATCCAGGCTTACCGTGTATATTTGGCCCCTTTAATCCAGGCTTACCATGTATATTTTGCCCCCTTAATCTTAGAACCAGCTATTTCTCTAAGGAGTTGTGGTTCCTTTTATTGGAGAATGGTATTAGGAACCAAGATCTTGGTGGTAGGTATGCTCAGCACAACTGGGGTGTCACTGCTCTTAGGCTCTCTCAGCTCACACAGCAAGAAGATATATGTGGGTATGTATACACTTACCTATAAATATTTCTATATGTCACCATTTGCTTTAAGTTAAACAACAGTTTGTACTGACATAAGAATTTTTTTTTCCTGGCATACAGGACTATATGATGGTGTCTAAAAATTGCATGTTCTATATGCCCTTTCTGGCATTCTTTGATAAATTTATTTTATATAATGTTACACTGGACTCTAAAGTTGTTAAAAACAATAAAAATGTTTTCTACCAGAACTATAGCTACTTTCATTTTAAGCAAACTGTTCAGTTTGTGTATACTAGGATCCATGGATTGAGGAAATAATCTCTAGACTCTAATGATCTAAGACCTCTGAGGTCTCTTTCTCTAGGAGTGGTGGGTTGTTAGAAAACCAGCTTGTACTTTCCTGGACCATAGGATGCTGGTGTTTTCTTCTAGAATGTAGATCGTTCCATTTTTTTCTCTTAACTTTGTAGAGTTCTTAAAGATATATGGCTTTCAAATCTGCGTGCATATTAAATCACCCGGGGAATTAAAAAAAAAAGTATGAATATGACTCCTCTACCCCAGACAAAATTTACTTTGTATAGGTTGAGACCCTGGAATTAAGTTTTTGAAAAACTCCCTGGGTGATTTTATTATAGAGCCAGAGTTGGGGATAGCATTGCTATATATGACCTCTAACATTCTTTTGGTACCGAGATTCCATGAATTTCTGAATTCCATTTATAACAACACTTGACTGTGCTTCATTCTCAGTAATGTGCAACACATGCAAAATAACCACAGCTCTAAAAGTTACCTGGAGCCTGAAAAATCAGATAAAAGAGAGATTGCTTTGTTTGCTACAGACCCTTTTATCCTGGCATCATATAAACCCAATTTTAGACAATGGGCCTTATAGTATTTTGAGAAAATAAAATTGAACTAGGCCAATGTAAAACTGTTATTCCAGAGTTTAAAGTTCAAATCTTTTGTCAGGGGTTTGAAATGCTTCCTATATTGGGCAATTGCATAGTCTTTGTATACCTACTTTGAGAGAGCAAGATTCAGCTCCAAAAAAAAGAGAAAAAGGAGAAAAAACTATTTTTCCACTTTTTTTCTAAGTGGGGTTGTACCAAAAGCAAAACAGCAGTATATATTGTTCTTGAAGTTTCTCAGGGAACATTTTTCAGTGCACTTTAATAATATATTCAGGTATTGCATAAGGCCCAAGGTCAGGAAATATTGTAATCTAATGACCAAAAGTATTAAACTGATAACCTGGATACTTCAGAGAAGTCATAACACTTCTGTGTGCTTTGGTTTCTCCATCTGTAAAACAACGTTAATTGCTTCTTCTTCATTAGAGTGCTGAATGGATACATGAGGCAATCTATAAGAAAATATTTCAAACTTCATAGTGTAGAAGCCCCCTATGGCATACCATTATGCCAAGTTGTTGCTCTTCTATTCAACCCAGATATCTTTTGTAATTTAAGCAAATTTCCTCCTGGACTGTAGTCTCGAGAATTATTTGCCACAGATTATCTGCAGTAAGGTCTTTCCAATGTCAAAGTTTTTCCTTTCTAATTACAACCATCTTCTGTCTGTGTGGTCTTACCCTATAACTTTCTCTGCATTCTCGGCCTCAAGTTGTGAGCCCCTAAGTGAACCTAGAGTATTTATGAAGGACAAACAAAGCCCACTACTGCTGATTTACACATGTTAAAAGAATGAATTAATCTTAAGCATTTTATCAGCTGTTGCTCTTCCAGCTTTGAAATTCTATGATTCTAAGGGTACACGTGAAAATTCTAAATGGCTTTAGTTTCCTCATTATGAAGCTCTCTGATCCAGTTGCAACCACTAAATAAAGATAAATTGAATAAGGTCATATTAAGAACCTATATTTGGGGTGTTGATTATGAGCTACGATACTCACCCATTACCCATGGTTCCACTTTCTTCAGTTTTAGTTATCCATGGTCAACTGTGGTCCGAAATATTAAACAGAAAATTTCAGAAATAATTCAGAGGTTTTAAGTTGCGTACCATTCTGGGTAGCATGATGAAATCTTGCACCCTCCCACTCTATCTCGCCTGGGACGTGAATCATCCCTTCATGCGTCATAGCCACGCTTTCTATCTACCTGCCCATGAGTCACTTAGTGGTTCTCTCTGTTTTCAGATCTGCAGGTCTCAAGAAGAAGAAAGGTGAGTCAGTACAGTAAGATATTTTGAGAGAAAGAGAGCAGTTACATTCACATATTTATTACAGTATACCATTGTAATTATTCTATTTTATTATTAGTTATTATTCTTCATCTTTTACTGTACCTAATTTATAAATTAAACTTTATCATAGGCATAGGAAGAAACTTGGCATAAATAGGGTTCGGTACTATCCAAGGTTTCAGGCATCCACTGGGGGTCTCAGCTAAAGGGACACTGCTGTATTTGATTGAATGGCTTTCTCTATTAGCCCCTCTGCAGGGCTTTGTTTAGTGGAGACTCAGGTAATCACCTTATGAATATGGAGAGTGATGCTGGGCTTCAAAAATAAGCCTCTTATTGATTTATTTTTTTAGCTACATATTTTTATAATTCTCTGAAGGGAGTTCAGGACTCAGAACATTTGAATGCTGTTTCTCAGCCAGTAAAGATGGTGACACAAGGATGGGACTCATTACTTGCGATGATACACACAGCTCAAGAGAATGTTTAATGTAAGGCAGAAAAAGTGGTTCTAACTTTTCCCGTTGTCTTTTTGCACTGATTATCTATACATCAGATACTCAGAGATGGTGGCATGTGAAAAAGCAGGTTCAACAGACTTGAACCTAAAGACAGGATTTGACTGCAGTTTTAAACCACAAAAAGCCCAAACTATAAAAACTCATTGGGCAATCATGCCATAAATGATAGATTTGCAAATATTCCTCGTTCTTTAGAATCTCCTGGCTTAAGGAACCTTTAAAACTAGAGATATCTGGCCAATCTTCCAGGAGAAGGAAAGTTTTGATGAAGAAACATTAAAAAGGGATCTGGAAGATATGGACGTCTGAACACTGATACAATAGAGGGAAAGAATCTCAGTATTCCCTATCTGAAAAGAAACCAAAGAAGATTTTTCTTTTAAGGTGAACAATAGGTTTATTTTTAGAGACTAACTATAAAACAAACTGTAACTGTGCTTTCATTTGGTACTTTTGAGAGTGTTAAACTACTGTTAGGTACATTTTATATAGTATTTCGTGCTTTCTATAGATCCTATGTATGCCCCAAAAATGCACCTGGCTTTTTCAGCCATACTTATCTCACATACAGTTTGCACCTACACCCACTCTCCACCATATAAGGCTTTTGATCATAGATAAAAATGGACTCACTTAACCCATTTTCCCTGAAACAAATCAAAATGTGAAACTAATAAAAAGGGAAAGAAAAGGATTTCAAATCCCTTGAAAACCTCATCTCAGTGTTTAGTCGCACTGGAGTCACAATTGAGACTTCGGTTTTGGGTTACAACAGCTGGCGTCGGGAGGAAATGAAGACACCTTGCTCACTGCATCTCTGCTTTGCTGTGCTGTGGAGTGACTTCAAGCTTGGGCCTAGGAGCTGCGCAGGCTTACGTCATGCCTTGCCTTTGCTCCAAACCACCTTTCTAACTTTGGATGAGCCACTTGGTCGCTGAGAATATTACTCTAGAGGATTAGCATAAAGATTATTTGATAAAATCAGGTAATATGTATACCTGGTAAAAAGTGGACACTCACTAAATAGTAATTATTATAGTATTCATATAGTATATATATTATCCAAAGGTGTCAATAATAGAGCTCTAAATAAATCACTCAGCACCTAAAATCACATCGTCCAACAATTGAGCCCCTGATTGGCATCTTTGACCCTTTTGCCACCTGCTGTCTGGTCCTCCCCATAGCTGGACATCCCTATGCCCTCCTTAACTCTGTCAATCTAGGCCTGCTCTGTTTCCTAATCCCAGGCGACAGAGTAGTACCATGGAAGAAAACATTCCCAACCCCTGAAACATATCTTGAGGTAAAAATACTTTTTAAACACGAAAAAAGGTAATCATTCTGGTTTACTAAGGTTAAAGCGCTCCATCTAGGTAACAAGCATTCATTCATCACTCTCATCCCTATAGCTAATTCAGCCTTGATATCGAGCTGATTCCTCCTACCAATTTCTCTTAATCCCATTTACTTGTTTCGTCTTATCTGCCATCATAGTAGTCCATGCTCCGCCATCGTCTTCCGTCATCTTAGAGGCCTGCGACGTCCTCCGACCAGGTCTCCCTGCTTTAACTCCAGCCATCTCCTATCATTCTCCCCAGATCACTCCGAGATGCTTCCCCTTGCTCTCAGGATAAATAACAGAGCCCTGTGGCAGCCTGAATGTCCTGTACCACTTCTGTCTTCTGACCCCAGCCTCATCTCCTGCCACTGTTCCTGCCAGTCTAAATGCCCGAGTCTCTCTGTGTTTATCTAGGTGCTTTCTGCGATGTCTTTAGGAGGGATGTTTCTTCTTCTGAAATGTCTATTCTCCTCCTCCTCCCCCATCATTAAAGTTAATTTCAGTTTATCTTTTGTAATTTAGCTCAAACAGCATTTCCTCAGGGAGTCTCTCCTTGACATTCCCGACTCTACAAAAACGGTCAGGTCTACAGTCCATGATGCATTCCTAGTGCACTTTGGCCTTGTTGCAGCGATAATTAACATATATTGCTATTGACTGGTTAATTTTCCAATTTAATAAAATAAAAAATGTCATTTCATCATTGTCTCTGCTGCTACAGTATAGCTTCAAGAGGGCAAGAGCTATTTAACTTTCCTTTCACCTTTGTAAAATTATTATAGTAGTAGCTTCTACTATGTGGGGAAAAAATAGAAGATGCAGGAATAGTGCTTAGTGCCGGTGACTTGTACACAGTAAGTATGTGCTAAAAGAATATTATTATAGCGTGCTATGTGTTGGAGGTGGGGGATCGAGGAGGCTGTATGGCCAGACAATAGGTCCCAGTCATTGATTGACTAGAAATGCATGATCAAGAGGTGGGCTCACAGGAGGAAAGGCTGGACATGCCTTGCCACTTCTGAGATGAGCTTCATTTTAGAACAAAGCAGGAGTCCATGCATGGAATTGACCTACAGTAACAGAAAGGAACTAACAGGGTGGGCGATTGTCCTGAGACTATTGTAATGGAGCAATTTTAAATCCTCAAATCAGAGATTTGAAAGTCAGACCCGTGGAATTGTCAGCAGACCTGAGCCTGCACTGGGTACCACATAGATGGCCCTATAGAAAAGAATGATCACCAAGAGGGGATTTGTTAAAATAAGCCAGAGTCCTATGATAAAGAATTTATTTTAAAGTTAAGTCAGTACTGTGGAATGATTCTTTGAAGAGTTTTACTCTTTTCACGAAGAAACTTCAGAGTTGTCCTTTCCTCTTTTGATGGTAAACTGCCTACAGAGAAACTTTTTGTCTTATAAGAAATATTGGTCAAGTTGAAGGCAACAAGCAAAATGCAAAAGAACAAACCACTAAAGAGAAGTTATTCTCAGCAATTCAGGCCTTCTGGCCTTAAAAAAGGGCAAATTCTGTAGGATTAAGAATAGCCAGACAACTGTACCGTACTTTGTCTATGAAAATTTCCCTCATGCCTAGGTCATTGAAGAGTTTAAAAAGAATCGATAGTAGTGGAGAAAAATATTTTGAGCTGTAAATATTTTGAGATTAAAAAAATGTCTTTAAACATCCCCAGTCTATCATTTTTAAATGCAGACAAAGGTAGGAGGAAATTAACATGCCTTGAATACCAATTATGTGTCTGATCCTGTACTTGGCACTTTCTCTAAATTTTTGTTTTGTTTTATTTTAATCTTTAAACTGCACTGAAAAAAATGTTATGGTTTCCAATTTACTGTTAAGAAAAAGAAATGTTATGACTAATAATAAATATACCTGTCATTTGAAAGCAAGTTTATCTACCTTTAAAATCTGTGTTCTGAATTTCGTTTCTCCCAAAGGTAATAAAAAACTTCTAAAGTTTCTCCCAATTCTAAAATTCTAAAAATATATTCAATTTGTAGCATTAACAATCTTCCGTCTAGCAAGACCTCAACATAGTTAAATACAACTCTGTACATATTTCTTACCCGCACTTGATAAACTGAAAGTGGATTGAGAAAAGCCATAAAAACACTGACTGGACTCATTTTAAATTCGTGATTACAAACCTCAGAGGGACTTTAGTCCTGCCCTGCTCTATATTTCCCTGGGAAATTCACTCTGTCACTGAGCTCTCTCACTGGCTCCTCTTCCCTCAAACTTCTTCAACCTCTTCTCTCTGTCTGACTTACTAACCATGCTGTTCATTAATAGAGAAGTTGGAAAACTTCCAGATGTGTCTATTGGCATGTCTACCAATTCAACTGTATCTGCACAAATATGTTTTTTTCTTTTTTAATTTTTAATTATTATGGGCACATAATAGTCATATATTTATATATATAAATATAATGTGATGTTTTATATGTATATATATAAATGTGATGTTTAGATGTAGGCATACAATGTGAATTAATCAAAACAAGGTAACTTGGATATCTAGCACCCCAAGCATTTATCATTTCTTTGGGTTAGGAACGTTCCAATTCTACTCTTTCAGTTCTTTTAAAGTAGACTGTAACTTGTTGTTGAGTACAATTACTTTGGTGTGCTATCAAATATTGTTCATTCTCAGCCGGGCGCAGTGGCTCACGCCTGTAATCCTAGCACTCTGGGAGGCTGAGGCAGGCGGATCGCTCAAGGTCAGGAGTTCAAAACCAGCCTGAGCAAGAGTGAGACCCCGTCTCTACTATAAATAGAAAGAAAGAAATTAATTGG